>JADBJO010001861.1:60000-130000 GCA_016801955.1 Conus betulinus
CATTTCTAGAAAGCCAAGCCTACGACCACTGTAGCTGGAACAGTGAGCAAGGGGGTGTGTGTGATATTTTTCATTACCAAAATCAACATGAGAACAAACCATCTACAGTGCCTGACACCGCTATCTTCCCCCTCCCTCCTCATACCCAGGTCTGCTTATGACAGGTCCAGCGACGTATTTGTGAAGATATGGAGAGTTACAGAGAAACAGAAAAAAAATACCCAGCGTGCAAATGCCCAGTCATCTCTCCCTTCCATTCTTCTCATGGACAAGAAGAAAAAGAAACATTAGAGATGACAAAGAAGAAGAAGAGGAGGTGAAGGTAAACTGGAGATGGTGGAAGAAGAAAACAAACAAAGAAGAAGGCAGGAGAGCGTGGGAGAGGCCAGTGGTGTCTGAGAACATACTTCACAGCTGAGCATTTTCAGCTACTCTCCGATAATAATTTTAACAACTGAGCATTGTCATTAATGATAAAAACATGTCTCAGCTAATGACCGACAGCATGCCCAACAGCCGAGCATTGTGAGCTAGTGATCGAAAACATGCCCTACACAACTGAGCATTGTCAGCTTATGAACGACAACATGCCCAACAGCTGAGCATTGTCAGCTAACGACTCACAACATGCCAAACAGCTAAGCATTGTGAACTAGTGATTGAAAACATGCCCTACAACTGAGCATTGTCAGCTTATGAACGACAACATGCCCAACAGCTGAGCATTGTCAGCTAACGGCTCACAACATGCCCAACAGCTAAACATTGTGAACTAGTGATAAAAAAAAAACATGCCCTACAACTGAGCTAATTGTCAGCTTATGACTGACAACATGCCCAACAGCTGAGCATTGTCAGCTAATGACTGACAACTTGCCCAAGCTGAGCATTGTCAGCTACTCTCTGAGAAGAATTTTAACAATTGATCATTGTCACCCAGTGACTGACAAACATGCCCCAAGCCTAACTGCTGAGCATTGTCAGCTACTCTCTGACAACAGGCCCAACGACTGACCTTTTTCATCATCTCACGCCCATTGCCGGTCAGTATGTCAGGGGGAGGTCCCGGGGAGACCCATCCTTTCAAAGGTCTTGAACAGCTCCATCGATTTCCTGCCACACCAAAAAGATCATGCACAGTGAGCCTGCATACCATATCTCACTCACACACACACACACACACACGCATGTATGAATGCACGCATGCACACATGCACACACACACACACACACACACACACACACACACACACACACACACACACGCACGCACGCACGCACGCACGCACGCACGCACGCATGCACATACACACACACACACACACACACACATACGCACTCACGCACGAATGCACGCATGCACACGCAGAATGAGAGAGAGAAAGAGAGACAGACAGACAGACAGAGACAGAGACATACAGAGAGAGAGAGAGACTGAGACACAGAGAAAAAGAGAGAGACACAGACACAGAGAGAGAGAGAGAGAGAGAGAGAGAGAGAGAGAGAGAGAGAGAGAGAGAGAGAGAGAGAGAGAGAGAGAGAGAGCACCGACATTTTCAGGAAAGGATTTGCTGCTAGTTTGGTTGAAGGTCAGCTAACTGCATGACCTGTGCAGTCACTACAGAAACAAAACGGGGTCTCATTTTGTCTTCCCTTTGGCCTTGAGTGGTACACCTAAAACGTACTTCCCCAAATTCATCTGTCCAGAATACATACCAAACCCACCAAAGCCTGTGTACTTTAGCTCATCATTTCTAATACACCTGAACTTATCATATGTACCATCGTCATACTCAAACTATTCAATTTCCCTAAACTTGCTGTAACCAGCATACTGGATAATTAACATAACTGATCATGGCGAGTACGCCCAAACTCATCATATGCAGCGTGCCCAAATTCACAAATAAGCCAATCCGGTGTCCCAAACCCATATTCTTTCAGTAAACCCAAACTCACCACACATTCAATGTACACAAACTCACCGTACATCCAAAAAGAAAAAAGCTAACTCACCATATGTTCACTGTACTCAAACTCACACTATACTCACTATTCCCAAACTTGCCATATCTGGCATGTCAAAAGTGAGGCAATCCCTACACCCAAGATCAGTTTATGACATAAAAATATCCAGCATGCAACATACCCCCACCCCCACCCTTCCCCTCCTGCTGCCAGCACCCCTATAGTCACTATGCCAAAATTTGTAATATGTATATCCAAACACATTAATTTTCAGTTTGCCTGAACTAACCATATTCAGTGCACAAGAAAAACTCTTTACATCCAGTGTTCTCAACACTCATCACATCATTTAAGCCCAAATTCAAGTATCTACTATGTTCAGACCCACAATATCCAGTATGCCCAAACTGACAATATTTAGTATGCCCAAACTCACAATATCTTGTATGCCCAACCTCCGGAATTCCCAAACTCACTATACCCAGTAAGTTTAAACTTGCTATATCATCATACCCAAACTGCCACATCAAATATAATATAGCTCCCCATTTGACAGAACGCATCATTAACTAAATCCGGTATACCCCGAGTAACCATACACAGTATTCTACAGTTCATCATACCAATATACCGAGACGCACCAAATCCAATGTGCCAAAATTTGCGATATCCTGTATGTGCACTCAAATTGACGATAGCCAAACTCGCTGTATTGAGAACTCACCAAATCCAGCATACCCAAACTCACCATATCCAACATACCCAAATTCACCATATCCAACATACCCAAATTAACCATATCCAGCATACCCAAATTCACCATATCCAGCATACCCAAATTCACCATATCCAGCATACCCAAACTCACCATATCCAACATACCCAAATTAACCATATCCAGCATACCCAAATTCACCATATCCAACATACCCACACTCACCATATCCAGCATAGCCAAATTCACCATATCCAGCATACCCAAACTCACCATATCCAGCATACCCAAACTCACCATATCCAACATACCCAAATTCACCATATCCAGCATACCCAAACTCACCATATCCAGTAAGTCAAAAGCAAGACAACCCCCAAAGCCAACACACTCGTCACAGACAACCAGCCTTCGATGCCCATTGTCCAGTCCACCATTTTCTTAAGTTCCAATGATTGGTGCCTTCTTCGTTTGCCTGTTACAGAGAAAGAAACAGACTAAAACAGAACTTGACAAAATGGTGTTCAAACGGAAAGTACGATCAGTTGGAGTGTACCTGTATGAAAAACAGAATAGTATAGAAAGAACAGAATACAGCAAAGCAGAATGGAATAGTTCAAAAGAGAATCGAATGGAGCACACAAGATGGAATAATATAGGGTTGAACAGAACAAAATAGAACAAAATGGAATAGGACAGAATGGAATGAAACACAGTAGGAAACACCAGAAAGAGACAGAATAAGGTAGAGCAGAATGGAATAGTTCAAAAGAGAATCGAATGGAGCAACAAGATGGAATAGAATAGGGTTGGATAGAACAAAATAGAATGAAATGGAATAGGACAGAATTGAATGAAATACAGCAGGAAAGACCAGAAAGAGACAGGATAAGGTAGAGCAGAATGGAATAGAAAACAGCACAGTGAAATGGGATGACACGGAGTAGAAAAATGTGAGGTAACGTAGAGTACAACAGAATGGAACAGATTATATGGCATAAAATGGAACAGGACTTGCTGAATCAGGTAGAGTGGAGCAGAGCAAAATGGAATATAGAGTTACAAAAGATAGAATGTAATAGAATGTGACTAGAATGCATATGTTACAACCAACAGAATGGACTCGTTGACAACTACTTTCTATTTCAGGAAAGGATCAGAGGTAGAGAAGGGAACACAACCGAAAGGGTTGGAGTTGAACAGATGATAATGGATGGAACTGTTCCATTCCAGGGATGAGTCAGTAGAGTGGAATGGAACAGAATACGAAGGAATGGAATACAACAGATTTATGACAGAACAGACTCAGGGAATCGTTCCACAGGAGTCTGGATGGATAAGTGAGTGAGGCGTCAGTGTTCTGAGGTCCAGGGTTCGAATCCCAGTCGAAACAGCGGGCTGGAAGAGAGACTTTTCTCCTTCGGACTGACCATCGGAGCAGATCCCAGTCCTCCTCTTGCATTTCAAAGACTTTGAACCGAGGTTCCTGCAGGAGCGCCCTTTTTTCTTGGAATGGAGCCAGGGTTGGGAGCGGAGTCTTGAACTCACAGTACCACATGTTCACAGCTTCCAGTTTGAAAATATCAATGTCATTAGCATCTTCATGCTCTAGAAAATGTGAATTCTAAGTTCACTTCTCCCTATATGTAAAGCCTCGCATAGAAATGTACATCCCACTTTTCATATCATGTGTGAAGCCAGTCAGATCTTTCTGACGAACGGCAGTTTGTAAAACTTTGTGTCATCGGCAATACTTTTAATGCGACTGAACAGACTGTTTGCAAATGTTTGCAACATTTTCTATGAATAAAATCATAAACAGACTTGATTAGTGGTTCACGTTATTTTTCATTGTTCAAGAAAAAAAATTTTAAAAAACCCGAAGGAGCCAGTGGCATCAAGAGAAGTATTGCCCTCAACCGCCAAACCAATCAGCCGGAAGCAATCCTGGAATTCTGACTGTGTTGACACAGGGTGCAGGCACGCACAGTGTCTTCCATAGAGAGGTCTGGGGACATACCAGTTCCTTAGCAGATGCTGTTGCATGATGACCACTAGACGTGACAATCAGATCCACCAGGGAAGTGTCCCTATGGATTTACAAGCCTGTATTTCATGGCTGCGGCGCCCACCAGCAAAAGACCACCACACCAAGCAAACTGCTGCACGCATCTTGCAGCCGCACTCGTTGCTGTTTCATTGACAAGTGAATCCAGTATAACTGTAGATACAGCCAAGCTTTTGCCACATGGTCTTAGGTACCCTCTGTAGAGATGACCCTGAATTGCGACTTCCCCGCTATCAGCAGGACTTTGCTTGTAGTCAGGGGTGTGGTGATTCACTTTCATCGTTATTGTCCAGTGAACAGTCAACACCTTAACACAGGAAATTCCCTTTGGACTCAGGAGAACACTACTCAGTCACGGAAACTCACTTTGGGTTTCTGAAACACACATACACACACACACACACACACACACAAGCGCATGCGAACATGCACGCACACATGCACACACTCATGCACAACACACACACACACACACACACACACACACACACACACACACACACACACACAGAACTCACACACTGGTATTCAGAAGTGCGTCACTACACCAGTCTTCACTGGCTTTACCACATATTTTAAACAAACAACACTGGAGTTATCACACTAATTCAGGGCAAGGAATCTGATAATAACACAATGGTGAGAATGACGCACGCATCACCATTCCATCTCCGAGAGAGAACGGGACAAATAACAGACTTGAAGCCAGATCGACTAAGAGAGAGAGAGAGAGAGAGAGAGAGAGAGAGAGAGAGAGAGAGAGAGAGAGAGAGAGAGAGAGAGAGAGAGTGAGAGAGTACTGAGCTTTGAAACAATGGAATTCGTTTATAGTTCGGTCAAAGTTCAGCATACTGCATGTGACTTTGAAGTCACAACAAAAACGAAAAGGATTTTTCTTTGTCTTCTGTTTGGGTTTGAGTACTTAACTAAAAATGTACTTAACCAACCTAATTTATCCAATATGTGTGTGCATGTGTGTGCGTGTGTGTGAGAGAGAGAGAGAGAGAGAGAGAGAGAGAGAGAGAGAGAGAGAGAGAAAGACATACAGACAGACACAGACAGACACAGACAGACAGACAGACAGAGACAAAGAAAGAGCAACTTAACAATAGATAAACTAGAAACAACAATTTAATAGTGAATTTAACTATTGTAAATTGGTCAACTTCAGCGGTAGACGTGGACACTTCTCATGACAATGATGAAGTTATTGCTTAGGCATTTGGCCTTTTGAAAAGGGGAATCACGAGTCGGGGAGTTCACATGAACTTTATAGGAACTGACATCAAACACACTGAACTGGATATACAGAGACAGGGTAGCCATGTCACACTTTGAACACGATGTCTGGTTTATCCAGCGCACTCCATAGGGTACACAAGAAGAGGTCCACAGCAACACAACGTGCACATATAACCTCGAGGAAGAAAGGTGGCAGCGTGTTAAGATGTTCGCCTGCCAATCCAATGTGTGAGAAGTGCGTGGGTTCGAGCCCTGCCTTTCTCACCCTTTCTTTCCCAGTTTGAATCACAAATCGAACTGAACGTCAAGTCATCGGATGGGGACTATAAGCGAGTCGGACCCGAGTGCTTTCCTGGCCCCCTGCACACGTTAAAGAACCCACGGCAGTTGAAAATCGAAAAGAGCAGCAGGGGGGTTCCCCACTGCCCTGGCAAAATTGATGTAGATTGAAGATAGCTGCCTGGTATTTCTTACCAAGCCACAAAAATTGTCACTTACTGTTATCGTGTGCCATCGTGTACCGGTGGAAATGGAGGACACGTATAAACATCGCATGCATCCTATGTGAGAAACTGGAGGAATAAATGAGATAAATGAAAATGAGTGACTGATATTTGAATGGTACGGGAGACGACTGAATGAGCGCCAGCAGACTGCTCTTCGGCCAGCTCTACTTGGTAGGCAGCCCGTTGAGTGAGTGAGGTAGTATGTTTATTGTAAAGCGCTTAGAGCTTGGTCTGTGACCAAGAATAGGCACTATATATATATACCCATATAATATAATAATAATAATAATAATAATCAAAGAAGCACTTAGGAAAATGGGGAGGGAAGCGGTATGGGGGTATGGGTGGGGGTAAAAGGCGTAGGATAGGATGGGGGGGGGGGGGGGAGAGACGGGTTATATGCATTGTTGATCTACATCCATTATCAGATGCAAAACACCGAGTCCAGCATCGATTCCACCCTTCATTGTCTCCTGATCGGCAGGTCTCCAGAGCAGCCGCTTGAAGTGGATCATGTGTTCCTGACTGTTCATCTGCTTAGGGGTCTGTCTTGAAGAAAAAAAATTAAAAATTAGATGGTTTGTTGTTGGTGTCAGTGCAGCTAAACTGGGGGGTTACATCGTCACTTCCACAAAGAACAGTACTGGATCTTCATCAGAAGTAAACACTAGTGGTGTCTGCATGTGTCTGTGGGGTTCTTTTGCAGTGACCGGTCAGTCAGATGACCACATAATCTCTGATGACACTCGCACCGTAACCAGCTTCATGTGCTTTTACCAGAGGACCGTCGGTTTCATTTTCTGAGGATTATTCCGATGCAAACCCATCAATGAATCGAGAGGCATTGCTGTTCAGTGAATGTGCCAGTGTCCAACACCGTGTCATCAGTTGGCATTTGAAGGGATTTCCGTGCACATTGTTGTAACTGTGAGTTGTTAAGTGGCACAGCTATGTCAGAGTGACGCGCTGGGCGGGGAAGGAGGGAGGGGGGAGGGGGGGGAGGGGGTAAGAAATAAAGGTGACGTTTCTTTCAAAGTCATCACTTAAAGTTTCTCTTGTCTGACATTTGTTCTTTCTTCTGCTCTTTTTTAGTCCCAGTTGATCTGGCTGGGTGGCTTCTTCCGAAAAACTTTGCTGGCCGGCATAAGAGGTCTGTTGGCGCGCCATAATTGTCTTTTGCTTGGGCTGTTTTGAGTCGGATGACAACAACCGTGCTGTCTCCTTCCCCGGTGATTTTCCAGGAGGTGAGATGGTTGTGCTGAAGCAGGGAATCCAGAGAGTGACCGATTTCCAGTGTTGCTGGCAATCCCCCACAACAGGCATGGTGCTGCATAAAATGCTATTTAATGCCAAAATATCATAGGCCGAAAATCTCCATGCCCTCACTTCGCGGGAGATCATCTGCGAGAAAGGAGAAATGAAATGAAGTGAAATCTTTATCCCATAAGGCCAAGGCCCTCTTTGGAAGAGGGGAACAAAAACAAATACGTATAAACATCATTACATACACATACATAAATATACATTCAAGTTATAGCAATCTGCTGCGCTTTATACGCTTGATGAATATAAAGTGCTAGTTTTCTGACAGTGTTACTGTTTGTTGTGGCCAACAAGAGAGAGATGAGATAAACGAAAACCATTTGGATTATGAAAGTACTTTCAGCAATTAAAGTTTCAATGACATTTTTACGACGATGTTATATTCAGTTAGGATATAAAGAACATCCTGCCAAATCTTACCTTTCCCAGTGGTCAACTCGATCTAAGTTGTCAGCCTCAATTACGCGCGACCTCAGCTGTTCTGCTGTCAAGTTACCCGTGTCGGTGCATAAATAGGCCTAGTCTGTTTCCTGTTGGAGTACTTCACAGCGGTACATAAGTACTCTTACGTTCAAGAGGTATGCATGTACCGCGACAGTGCTTGTGGGGAGAAGTGAGTCAATTCATTTCATGATTTTTTTTGAGTGCTTCAATGCCACTGTCTCCAGCGAAAGGAGTGTGTGTGCGCACGCGCGCGCGTGTGTGTGTATGTGTGTGCGCGCGCGAGGGCATAAATGCATACTTGTTCGTGTGTCAGTATGCGTGTGTTTGTGCGTGAAAGTGTGGTGGGGAGTGAGGATGGGGAAAAGGCCTGATCGAATGGGTGAAACTGGGCGGGCATAGGCATGTGTGTGTGTGTGTGTGTGTGTGTGTGTGTGTGTGTGTGTGTGGGCGCGCGCGCGCGCGCGCGCGCGCGCGCCCCGCCCGCTTATGTGTGTATGTGTCTGTCTGTCTGTGTCTGTGAGTGGGAGGGAGTGTTCCTGTTTTCAGGTGATTAGTTTACCTGACTTATTCTCTTTAACTTTGATTCTGTTCTTAAAAGTAATGAGCTGCATATTGTAATGGTTCTATGATTATATAATCATCTTTTTCTTTTTTACATAAATGTTAAGCCTTGTACAATGTTTACCATAGGTGTATTATAAAACTGTTCACTTCACTCGCATTAAATACAAATTCCTGCACATTCTGTCCAGTTTTACTTTTGTTATTTCTATTACAGCTGGGTATTGTTTTTTTTTTTTTTTTTTTTTTTTTTTTTTTTTTTTTCTTTTTTTTTAGATAATAATGTTTTTTCGTCTCTTATCATATTCTTCTGCTTCTTCCACGGTAGGACTGGATTCTCGCCATCCTCGGAAAGTCCTGCACAATATCAGTGACGATTGACTAAAGCAATTCGTCATCGTCTCTCTTTCTACTTCCTACATGATTTATCATGTTCTCTTCATTCACACAAAAGCTGGTGTAGTAATTATCTTCTAACCCAGTCCGACAGTAACCCATAGACATACAGGCACACAGAGGAAGAGTCAGTGGTGGAGAAGTACAGACATATGGATATGAGCGTCTGTCGGTGACTGCTGGCCGATCTGCGGTACCATTGAGATATAAATAGCCTGCTCAGTCTGGCATCGCCATCATCCCGGAAGAAGAAGCACATTCGGTTAGAGTGTATCATTACAGTTATAGTTTTAGCCTGAAGGAGAAAGTGGAAGCCACTTTGCTTGCAAGATCACAGCAACTAAACCTTCAATATGTTACACTATATCGGCTTATCTTGAACTAGATATAATCTATTAACGACTTCAGACTTCAGAAAACTTTACTATCACTCGTTAATTTAAAAGAGAGAAATTACATTCGTGACCGCTGCCCTAAAAATTAAGGCATACATGTTTATAGTTACAAACGTGACACTGAAAATTAAAATTACTTTCAAACAATAGAACATGCGTGTATCACTAAAATGGCAATGTCGTTCTTTCTCCCTTTTGGTAGTGCAAATAAAGCATGCACTCAGCCACTCATATATACATACATGCGTGCACGCATGAGAAAGAGAGAGAGGCCTTATGGCCTTGTTATGGTCCTATGGCACTGGTAGAGCTTAGGGATCAGCGAGGGGAGGGGGGGGGGGGGGGGAATAGCAGACGATATAAAAAGGTGGATCATACATACTGCTCACGAGTGAAAACAACACACATCTTTGGATCCGCCACAGAGGAAGGCACTGTATTGCTCAGAGGCTGTACAGTGTGATGAATATGTTCTGCTAATAGGGCCTAGCTGATCCTCTGAGAATATTTAGGGTTGTGAGGCTGGCTTGCGCCTATAGAGACTTCCATTTGCAACACACTTGACAGTTCAGAGCAGGAAAAATAAACACTATCAAGAATAAACAAAGAGAAACAAATGACAGAAATGAATAAATAAACAATGAGGGGAAAACAACTGCTGATGAAGTAAGTGGGCACATCATCCCCGAGAGGGCAGAGAGAGAGAAAGAGAGAGAGAGAGAGCCCTGGTAGAAGATGGGTTGGGGAGAGGGGGGCGTTGCGTATACCAGTGTGACATGCGCGCGCTTGTGTGTGTGTGTGTGTGTGTGTGTGTGTGTGTGTGTGTGTGTGTGTGTGTGTGTGTGTGTGTATGACGGTGGTGGTAGTGATGGTGGTTGAGGCGTGCGTGTATGTGTGTGTGTGTGTGTGTGTGTGTGTGTGTGTGTGTGTGTGTGTGTGTGCGTGTGTGTGTGTGTGTGTGTGTGTATGTGTGTGTGTGTGTGTGTGTGTGTGTGTGTGTGTGTGTGTGTGTGTGTGTGTGTGTGTGTGCTCGCGCCACGCGTGCGCGCGCGCGCGGGCGTGCGTGCGTGTAAGTGTGTGATGGTATATATGTGTGACTCAGTCACTAATCTCTGTCCCTATCCATACTTATTGACTGTCGCTGGATGATGTTTACGCGAAATGTACACCAAGTACACCTGCACTTGTGTTTTGCTGCCTAATCCTGACGACACTCGTTCACTAAAGCACAACACGCGATGTCAAGCCATCTCCGGTAAACATGTACCCATGCACAGTATTTAAGGGACATTCATTGACACGGGGAAAAAAAAGTGTACCTGCCAGTACGATAGAAAGCTTACAAACACAGCTGGTATGTAGGCCTAGAGCGATAACGGAGGTCAAGCCCATATATAGTGCCCCCTGTTACTCTGCGACGATCCCTTGCCTTTAATGGTAGTTCTAATTCTCACTTGTGAGACGCTGCGAAGACCAACCCCACTTAGCTTACATATTAGGAGAAAAAAACTAAGTCTAAATATTAGGAAAAAAAAACTAAGTCTGAATATTAGGAGAAAAAAAACAACTAAGTCTAAATATCATCAGGAAAAAAAACTAAGTCTGAATATTAGGAGAGAGAAAAAAAAACAACTAAGTCTAAATATTAGGAGGAAAAAACTAAGTCTGAATATTAGGAGAGAAAAAAAAAAACTAAGTCTAAATATTAGGAGAAAATTAAAAAGTCAGCTGCCCATGCTGACCTATAGACGTTCTGTAGCCTATGCATGAGAGTAGGATATAGGCCTAATACGTCACTCTGTCCTTATCGTGGGACGGTTACCCCCATCCGCCACGTACCCATTATCATCATTAACCCGACCTCGTTCAGTCCATTTACTGCTCCTCATTGTGTCCCTTCCCTTCTCTGTCTGTCTGTCTGTCTGTTTCTGTCTCTGTCTCTGTCTCTCTCTCTCTCCTTCACAACACTGCCAACATTTACGCACGCCGTTGATCAGAGGTGACTAATCCTTGACTCGGTGAGAGAATACAGCGACAGGGAGGGAGAAGTATGGGGTGGAGGTCGAGGGAGAAGAGGAGCATGTGACACGGATAGGGGGATGGTGGGCCTGGTCTTACTAAGCTTCTTTTATTAGTTTTATCAAACCCGGACATGGACGTGCAATACTGTTCGCCGTTTTCGTGTTATATGCCTGCCCAATGTCAAAGCAAATACTAGCAACTCTTGCATCAGTTTCTTGGATAATGAATTGTTTTTGATACATCGGTTGATTGTGTAAATTCTCCGAGGCAGCGGCATTGGATTTTCGGTGTCTCTCTCTCTCTCTCTCTCTCTCTCTCTCTCTCTCTCTCTCTCTCTCTCACACACACACACACACACACACACACACACACACACACACACACACACACAACGCACGGACGCCTGAGAGAGAGAGAGAGAGAGAGAGAGAGAGAGGAGAGAGAGAGAGAGAGAGAGAGAGAGAGAGAGAGAGAGAGAGCTGTCTCTTAAAGGGTGAACCTCTTAGGCTTATTACATTTCTTGTTCACTTTCATTCTTGGGTGCTGTTATGTTGGCTGCACACCATCCTCCGTTTCGTCGAGTGATCTTCGTCCTTCTCTGACATTGTGCAAAATGGATGAGCGAAATGAAACGTGCATTAAAAAAAAAAAAAAAGAAAAGAAAAGAAAAACAAGCGCAGTGTATTAAGTCGAGTCTGTGTGCGTAGCAGTTTCTTGTTTAAATCTTTCCGCCGCCAATGCCATCTGTGGAATCCTCAGTGTTTCAGCTGTTCATTTAAGGCTAATGATTATAATGTGGAAGAAGTTCTTTCTTTGAAAGTTCTAATCTGACCCAGACCGGGTAGCTGAAGTCATTTGCATTGATTGAAGACTGATACGCGCAGCTGTTTTGACGTCACGAAGTGACAAAAAATCTCTTATATGAACACCACACACACACACACACACACACACACGTGCAGCCTTATCTATTAGACGGAGGTGATTATCAACATTAAATCTGAACCCAGTGTAACGAGCTAATACAGGCTTCGTTTGTGGCTGATCATTCAACTCAGATGAGCAGCTACATCTCGCTATGGTAACTAGAGCGTGGTCTTTTCTTCTTCTTTTATAGGTGACCAACATCAACGCCACTTGTCGCTCTTGTGGGCGGGGGCAAGTCCAAAAAGAGTGCTGCGGATGGTAAGGAAGCTGGTAGGTATGGGGGGAGAGGGTTAGGGAGGGGAGGGTGGAGCTGGAGGAAGTACCAGCAGCAGACGTATTCCGCTAGCATCCACATCTTTGGCTACAAGTGTGGACCAGAACGGTTGCGATAACAATCCTCAAAATACATCCGATCGACACAACGCTAGCTTTCATCAATGTTACTCAAAGGATGGAAGACTTAGGTTTAGGCTCGGGTATGTATTTTCATACCTTGAACACAACAGACTCCTGAATGATGTGATGATGGACTTTGTGAAGGCATTCGACAGGGTCGATCATAGCCTTCTGGTACAAAAGTTGAAACTCTACAACATTGGAGGACATCGAGAAATGAACACTGAACTTCCTGAGCAAGAGAAGTCAGGCCATTGCCGAGAGAAGTCTATCTTTAGTCAGTGTAAAATCAGAAACTCTGCAGACAGTGCCCCTGAGCCCCTGTCTGTTCTTGCTGTACACCAACGACCTTACAGACAGGGTAGCCTCTCTTGCAAAATTGTTAGCTGATGACATCATCTTGTACCTACACCCAGGTCTGCAGACTAGGCTCTCTTGGAAAAAAAAAAAAAACAGGATTAAATGGGACATGCTGTTCCATCCAAACAAAAGTGGCATCATACATGTCACCAGGAAGAAATCCCCCACTTCCCCTCAATACACACAGAGTCAAGATCTCCAGAGTGAGCGAAGTGAAGAGCTTGGGGGTCAAAACTGCAAGAAAACACTGTGAATGGACTCCCACATCAGCAAGTTGTGGCCAAAGCTGATAACAGCCTCATCCTTGTCAGAAAACATGAAAACGTAAATAACTTATCAATGAACAGAGATCTATAAAGTGCTGTTTGTCCCTATCTCTGTCATGCCTCTAGTGTATGGAACTCGACCTGCAAGAAAAACATCCCAGACATCAAGGCTTGTACATCGCACAGCTGCATGCTTTGTCATGGGTGATTATCAATCAAAACCAACCATGACTGCCATGATCTATAAACTGAAGTGACTCAGACTGCTATTCCGCTCCACTACTTTCTAAAATCCACAACAAATAGCTGCAAATCAAGTACAAATCTCTCTAAATACTCAATACCAGATCAAGGCAAGCACATCACCAGTAGTACTGCCGGATCTCCTCCTGTAGGGACCAGCAAAACTTCTCATTCTTCCCCTATACCAGCAGAGCATAGAAGCTGTCCAAGTCCCATTTGCCGAAGCCCTCTTGAGGAGTTTTGGTAGGATTCAACCCGCATACCAACCGTCTTTTTTTCTTTCTCTGTTTTTTTTTTTTTTTTTTTTTTTGGGGGGGGGGGGGGGGGGGGGGGGGGGGGGGCGGTCACAGCAGCCATTAGTAGTGAGTCAGCATCATGCTGAAACTGCTGATTCATCCTGCCTGGCCTGGTCATTTTTTTTTTTTCTTTTTCAACTGTTCCTCCCTCTGCTGTCTGATCTCTCATCCCTTTTGTTGCAACAATTACAGTGACTGTCATTGCTGCTTGGAGGAAGGAGAACAGCAATGTGTTTGGGTGACTGTTTCATTCTGGAGTTGTGTGGAGGAGAGGTGGTGCTGTGTTTTTTTTTGTGCAAGAAAAAATCTGTGTGGAAGGAGTCAGAGTAGGATGTGATAACTGTCTGTGACTTTCAATCTGTTGTTGAAGATTATTATGTCTATTGGTGGTGGTGACAATATGATGGTGGAAACAGAAGCTGGTCATTCTGCCTCGCCTCTACCGTGGGTTGAAAGATTTTTTAAAGAGATATACAAGTATGTTTATCTACACTGAAGTGTTATAGCCAGGCACCCCTCCATGATCCTCCTGGGCTGTTATTCCCAGTAATTTGTATTTCATAAAACATCCTGACAGTAAGACAAGACAATGGATTCAGTCTGCAGTGATGGCACATACACCAGTCTGAGCTCTGCACACACTGACCAGTGGCTCCATGGTGGTCACTGAACAGGTTTAGTTGGGCAGAAAGTGAATAGCGAAAATCAGTTCTCACAAGACTGCCAAATTTCAGACAGTAATCTGTGACTGATCAGTTTGAAGTTTCAGATCAGTTTGAAGTTTCAATTCCATGAAGTGTTTTAAATCCCATCTTCTTGTATGTCACTGTCTGCTTCTTTGCCGCCCTTGAAATGGCATTCATGAATAGCTGGGTTATGAACAACACATACTCTATCTTTATTACTCAACTCTTCATTTCCTTCTTAAGAGGGCTCCTTTCTTCCTCCCTGAAAGGTTAATTTTATTTCTGTTTCATTTAATCTTGTGGTTAAGAATTTTAATGTTCTGGTAAAGAATCTGTGAAGAATTTAATCTGTAAATGCCAATTTAATCTGTAAAAAAAAAAAAAAAAAAAAAAAAATATTTCTGAGTTTTGATTTGTCGTCATATGTGTGCACATTTGCAATTAAGTTTTAGGGTTATGACCTCAATAGAAATCCCATGGTGTCTAAATCCCACTGCAACATTAACAGACTTTACACTGACAGATTGTCTAGTTGTTGGATTGAAGTTATAGTGATTTAGAGACTATGGTGTCTGAAATGTTGTCACAATGACCTATGCATGAATCATATACATCAAAAGCCAGTATAGTTCCAAAAATGGTGATTCACTCAAGACTGATGAACTGCTTGAGTCTCAACTGGCTTCAATGGCCTGGCAGATCACCGTGACCTTATCAAATTGGTATTATTTTACCTCAGTGAGTGTGATCTGGCTGTCACTGGTTTCAGTTTGGACTGGAATAAAAAAAAACAACAACTGACAGCCCTTGGGTTACAATGGCCTCTATGACGTCACCATGACTCAATTACAAAATACACTACAATGTTTAATCCCTGTATGTTTCATGAACATTTTACTTCACTGGAGTGCTGATGGTGATGATACTGGACTACTGATGATGGTGATAGTGAAAATGTTGATGGCGGTAAGGATCACAAGGGTGAATTATAAATTATGGTACATGTGGTGATGATGGTGGTGGTGCTGATGATGGTGATATGCAGACAGATGGAAAGGATTTTCAAAAAAATAAAAAATTTGTCATTTAGACTTACATGTGTAAAATGAAATTTTTAAAAGAGAAAGGGAACAGTAACTAGTAAGCAACAAACAAGATGGTAATTCTTGCTCCCCCATATGTCGAGCACATCTTTATAAGATGTCTCTTTCTTCATTGTGTGTGCTTTGTGGGTGTATTTGTGCTAGGCGAACTGGTGCTATATGCAGTATTTGTTTGGAGTTAAAGGCGCTTAACTGTCTTACCACAGGAACAGGAGTTACCCTTCTTATTAGTCATTCACATGTGTAGAGTCAATTCAATCACCAGGGTTTGACAGAGTGTGTGTGTCGTAGACTTTAATATTGCAACTGTTTGAAGTAGGAAACCAAACTTGGAAAGATGGAAGACATTAATAAGAGCTTTCCAGTCTTTTCTCTTTTGACACATTTGCTTGTTTATAGTCAAGGTCATACATCTTGGCGTAATAACAGTAATATATTTGTTGAACAAACAGAAGAGGCACCTGTCTTCCATTCTGTGTCACACCTGGTGTAACGGTGATTACACGAACTCAACAGGAATTCAAAGTCAGACGTGAGAGTCAATATATCAGAACATGTGATATAAAAGAAAGCTTGGAAGATAATCAACCTTGAATCATGCATCTGATCTTTATAAAAATCCACATCATAACTCTTTGCTTAGAACAATAATCCACAACATAAGTGAAGGTCTAATGTAAATGGTCGGGGTCACTATAGAGCATAATAATTTCTTGTTCAAAAAAGGCTTGGCCACCTGACAGAGTTTGGATCTTGCACCCAGAATTCAAATTCAGTACAGTAAAAGTTTATGTCTAGAACATGAATCCTGCGGGATAAAAGAGAGTCAGCAGTGAAGGCCACCATAACAAAATCAAATCATCCAAGATCTGTTCTATCACAAGTATATATGCCTTATCTCTCCCATCTACCCCCACCTCCACATCTCCCACTGACCCCCTCCCTTTATGCTCTCCAACCCCTTCTGCATTGTAATCAGCAGATGACTTAACAGCTAGTAGTATATGTTGAGTCCTGAAGGCCTCGTCCCTCACATGGGAAAGCACAACAGCAGGAGGTGACACAGGAGGAGGAGAGGGGATGAGAGCCAAGGCTAATTCCACCCTTGCTTTTCTGTCTGATGAAATTAATTCATTTCATCTAACAGCATTCTGTTTCTATGTCGATAGGTTCGTCATCCGGTTTCTGAACGCTGAACAATCACTTCAGTACTTTGCACAGGCTGCAAAATCTCTGACAAGATCAGATGTACACTTTCGCCCTCTCTCCTTTGCTGTCAATTCTGGCTTTGCCTCTGATAAACTTTGCTGTCTAAATTACTTCCATCTGCACTTTCTCATCAGATCAGTTCTGCCACTCTTCTCCAGTGGCTGCCCACACTGAAAACACAAATCATCAGTGAAAGGTCTTTTCGTTGTCCAAACCCTACTACATGACAAATTACCTTTGTCTATCAGACCCCCAGGTTCTTTCACCACATTCAAGTCAGGCACAGTATCCCTTCTAGACTAAGCATCAGGCTTGCTTGATTATGTGTAGACTGAACACCTATGGGTAGAGTTATAACTGTCATACTATGTCCGCTACACATACAGAGTGTGCATGAATAAAGAGTGATTGCCACTTTCCATCTTTTTCTGAAGTGCAATGAGCTACGCTCGAGGATGCGCACTCCCAGCATGAAAACATAACAAAGCACATGAAAAAAAGACTCAAAGTAACTGGGGAGACTGTTTTCTGTCCACCAGAACTTTGCAAAAGTGGGGTAGGGGTAGATGTTTTCAGGTTCCTAATTGTTGTAAAAAAAAAAAAAAAAAAAAACAGGTGGGGGGTGGGCAGGAAACTTCGTTAATATGAGACAATTCATAGGAAAATCCTTTGCTCTTTGCAGGCTCTCCTGGAATGTTGCTGTTTATGGTGGAAAAATACTAAAATGGTAAATGCGTTACAATAAAAGGGGCTAAAATGGCAGAAACTTTGCATGCGTAGTATTTAACAAATATTCCGATATCATCATGAAAAAGCCATCACACATTAAGATTCGAAATTTAGGACCCTGCACACACACACATACACACACACAAACACACACACACACTGGAGCAGCATATTACTTTGTCCTTTTGCATAAAATTTGAGTTGCTGTTTATTTGAAGACAAGAGATTGGCTTAGTACATTTACAGCAATTGATTCATCTTTCTTTCCATTTTCCCCCTTTGTCCTTTGCGCAAAACTTACATCTTATGAAACAAAGAAAATTTTTTTTTGTAACCAATAAACTTCACATGAGAGACAACAAAAGTATACTAAAAGAAAAAAAAAACATGCAGCAAAAGTCCCAGTTTTTACTCTTTTCACATTAACATAGCTGCATTGCTGAGTCAGCCCTTTTCATTTTTATTCCAGAAAGACATCATCAAAGGACAGGTGGGACTTTCTGCACTATTGCACAAACCTTGTGTCATTTGAAACTGAGCTGCCTAGCTCCTGCCTACAATCAACAGACAAAGTATAGAAAGAAACAGTGTTTGAGTATTCTCTCTTGTTTGTGAATGACAAATAATTCCTTAGGAGACCTGTTTTGGGAAGAATGGGGTGTGCAGGGGAAGGGGGGGGGGGGGGGGGTTGGGGGGGGGGGGGGAGTTGGGGGGGGGGGGAGCTTGGGGATGAGAAATTACCTCTTCTCCCTCTCAAAAATAAACTAATTCTGACAAGGGAGTGCTTGTCTTCAAAATTTGTTGTTCATCAATGTCTTTCAAATACACTGAAAAGTTTCAAAATTTCATAGGAACATGAGAGGGATCTGGTGAAAAAAAAGCTCATCGTTTCCAGTCTCACAAACACTTTTGGCTCGAGTTCCTTGTAGATGTCAAAGCACAGCCTGATTCGTCACAGCTGGCCAACCAAAATGAAACTTACAAAAATGATCCAAGGGAATGTACTGCATGTTGGTTGCTCTTTCTTTGCGTTCTTCTGTTGTCACTGTCATTGGCGTAAATATGAAAGCAATGCAGGCATGGTTTTCCCTTTGTTTTCAAACATCATTAAATGCACTTACTCATAGTGTTCACATCCCTGTAAATGGTGATTCAACAATTCCTTGTTCAATTTAGTCTTAGTACAATCCATGCAAATGCCCATTGTTAATAAATCATAGATGGTGAGTGAAGGTCAAGGGAAGGGGTGGGGGTGGGGGGAGTAAAACGGTGGGAAGAAAAAGATTGGAGGAAAGAGTTCCCATGAAAAGAAATTTGAAAAAAAAAAAAAAAAGAATTGGTGATTGGAGGGGCGAGGAGGGGGGAGGGAGTCATAATACAAATGTGTAGTTTCCACAGGAAACAAAAGATGAAAACTGGCAGTGCTATATGAGTTCATACAAATGATAATGCAAAACAGACACATAAATCTTCACGTCATATCTTCTTCAGTATCAAGAAGAAGAAAGAGAAGATCAAGCCTCCCTCATTTCACATTCAGTTCTCAAGGTGACCGTGATTTCAGTTCCCACCCACATCCATATCAAGGTCTTCAGATCAGGTAGGTGCATTGGGGACAGATGCTCACACAAACCAGATCTGCAACTAAAGCGTCACTGTCATCAGATGGGGGTTTGTTAAGCAATGCTGCGCACACGCTCATCTGAGATCACACATCTCTTTTGACTGTGGTGGTGTCAGGCAGCGAAGGAGTAAACCTGGAAGTGGGTATGTGTGAGCGGGTGAGAGAGTACTGCCACCCTGAGAACACAGAATACAGTATGGGAAAAACAAAGGAAAAAAATGGAAAACATTCCTAGAAGAATACAAAGCTGTCTTTGAACACTTCCACTGCATTTTACTTATAGAAATTGTCACAAAGTTCTAAAAGATTTCATGGTTGAACAAAGACTTTGCTGTCTGCTCAATTCACCAAGTGAAAAATACGTCCCACCATGTATCAACATTTGTCAAATGCTGCCTTAGCACTTTTTTCCACCACTGCTGCCTCTTTTCACTCTCATTCAAAACATTTCCACAGGTGCCTGCATTCTGTTTCAGAATTGCAGTGAAATCTTTCTATAAAGACTCTCCCAATAATGAACACATTCACGCCACTCCTGTCCCTCAAGACCCAATTTTACGGGTATCTGGGAGTCTTTAGTGGAGAAGTTTCACTGCACTTTGTACAGAGTGTCTTGGCTCAGGTCCTATAGTGAATCCTCACACAAGGCATCTTGCAGCCTACGCCTTGCATCAAGAACTCGCTGCTCCTGTCGCTGGATGTCTTCCTCGGAGACCAGCATGTGCTGCATGTGAGGCTGGCTAGCGTCGATGTTAACCCCAGGGTTTTTCTGAATGGAGGCGCGGCTGTTGCTCTGCCCCATGACTGGCACTGTGTTCAGGTGGAGGGCTGCAGAAATGCTCTGCAGGATGCTCTCTGTCGACATGTCCGGCCCCACTCCTGTGCACACAAAGGTACCAGACAGTTTGTTCATTCTTACATCGTCTTTCTACACATGCATCAACACACACACAAACTTGCAGGCATATGCATCCTTACGCAAAAATGCACATATGTATGCACACATGCGCATTCGCACACACGTGTGCATGCTCGCACAGACTCAAACACACACACACACACACACACACACACACACACACACACACATGCACACACACACAAACTTACACACAGACACACAAACTCACACACACACACAAAACACACACACACATGCATGCACACACACACACACACACCCTCTCTCTCTCTCTCTCTCTCTCTCACACACACACACACACACACACACACACACACACACACACACACAGTGAACAGAAGAGTTCTCCTTGCAACATAGCTTGATGAAACTTCAAACAAGGATTCAATATAGTATAATACTATTCTCAATTCTTAGTTAACCTTTAACTTCACACAACAACATTAAAATGTTGCTGCTTCATGGCTGTCACCATTTACTATCTGCCTGGTCTTCCACATTACTTGCGTCTTGAAGCTCTCTTGCATGTTCATCTTCCTCATTCCCCCACAATTCAATTCAAAGTCTTCATATCATGTATCATTCGCTTGCTTTACACTCCTACACTTTCACACCAGCACATGAATGAAACTGAAAGCATACAGTGTATGATACTCATTTCAACAGTTTTAGCTAACACCAATATATCCTAATTCCATGCCAAAAAATCATTCTGGACCAGTTCCATAATCTCCCAAACACTGGGTGGTGTTAAAATGATAGGGTATGATAGCTAGACAGAAGACAAAAACTGTCCAAAGTAAGCAAAGAGAGTATTGAAACGAAATGGCCATTAGACGAGAAGTGTGGAGATGGTCAGAGGTGCAGCTTAATATGTTCGCTGCATACCACAGCCAGAGAGCTAGCAGACCGGCTATAGCTTGCGTTCAGTTTGACATGGTACACCCTTTGATGCGAACAATACTGAATCACAATTGTAAATTTTATTTATCACAATGCGATGTTTCTTTGTCAAAAGTGGTGTTCATGGTCCGTATCTATACCGCTTGAAGCATGATCACATTGTGTGCACATCACTTCATCACACATGTCATGCCATGTTTCGGATGTACATGTGTAGTTATCACACAGTGTACATTTTAATGCAACACACACATCAAGCCATGTTTTGGATCTATGTGCACAGTTACAGTAAAATTTAATTTTTTAGTATACCATGTATACATACACAAGGTGCGGTTTTGTAAGCATTCAAATTAATGCATCTTACATTCAAAACGGATTCGTAAACCTGAAATGACAATGTATTTTATGCACAAAACTTCAGAAAGCAACCAGAATGTGGGGTTTTTTTTTTTGTTAAAAAAAAAAAAAGCACGTTCTAAACTGGTTCAGCAAAGCCATTCCACAATGTTTGAGTTCTGTCAATACAGTCACCAGAGTCGGCTATTTTATAATACAAACTTACCATTTATGTCTCGGGGCAGCTCCATGCTCTGCATAGCTTCCTCCGTGCTGTCACAGGCCTTCAGACCCTGCAGCCGCTTCTGCCAGAACAACTGAAATTGGAAAAAACAGAAAACCAACATTGTAAGCAGTGTCCTGCTCTTAGACAAGGCCCAAAAGTCACGCAATGTTCAGCATGAACGCACACAACAATCCCCTCAAAAAGCAGTCAGCTTTCACTGAGCATGCGTTTAAAAATAATATGAGATCTGAACTATCAGTGTTACTATGGTAACATTTTCACCCTTTCTTGATTAAGAAACTGTCAAGACAATTTTAAAATGACGGAGAGAATGGAAGACATTTTCTTCAAAGTTAGAGAACAGTGTGGTGGTGGTGTTGTTGTTGTTGTGTGTGTGTGTGTGTGTGTGTGTGTGTGTGTGTGTGTGTGTGTGTGTGTGTGTGTGTGTGTGTGTGTGTGTGTGCACATGTACATGTGTTTGTGTATGCACGCACTTGCATGTGTGCACATGCGTGTCTGCATGTATGCATGCACCTGTGTATATAAGTGTATACTGTGCATGTGCAAACTTGACTTAAGATCAGCAACAGATTTGTCTACAATTTTTCTATCACTATGCCACCTACTGTGGCTTTCATCAAGAAATCATAAAACCCCACCCCCACTGTTCCCCCAATTCTGACGTTACCATTAGAAGCCCAAACCCCCACCCCCATCGCTCCCCCAAATTTGACATGTTACCTACTTATCATCAGAAGCCCAAACACTTGTTCAGGGGATAATCCCTACTATCGCAAAAAAACCATTCCTATCAATCATGCCCTACCATTACAAATCAGTCAATTAATCTTCGATGTTCCTAACGTAAGTCATTATGTAATGACAGCCAGTTTGGTCTAAGCCTCGAAATATGTCACCTGCTTTGGAGGCTCCTGTGCACCATGTTTTAAATCGGTCTTGGTCTTGCTTTCTGGCCGGTTACGCTTCACGGTGACCGGCTGCTTGAAGATGGAGGCTGTCTGACGAATAGGCAGCACCAGGCTGGAGTCCACACGCATGCCTGCCACACAGCTAGATGGTGTCATGACATGAAAATGAGGACAGAGTTTCTGAAATAACTATACTTTAGTACATCTAAAAACACACTACAAAATACTCCAATGTCTACGTCAACAATTCATTCATTTGTGTAGAACTTCTTACAGTGTAAACGTGCTGCGAAACAGTAGTTAGCATCACAGATTGCAGGCTGAGAGTGAGTGGGTAGGGATTTTTCAGCCCTAACAATCCTCTATCCAGAGTTCAGTTGTTAGGGACTTGAATGGGAAGACTGAAACCACACAGACCAGCTTCATCATGTAAATTAATGGATGCACATCACGAGAGTTGTTCAGAATTCCTGCAGGTTTCCTGTCTTTTGGGCCTGGATGACAATGGGATTGAAAGACAACAGTATATACTCTCTGACCAGAATAGAAACTCTGTACGATTATCTTCATCATAATCGTCATCAGCATCGTCTTTTTTTTTTTTTTTTTTTAATTATATTTTGCTGCCCTTTATGCCTGCTGCTCTGATGGTTAGCTCAGTTTGGATTTTGCCCCCAGGTCTGAGCACTTAGTGAGTTAATGTCGAGGTCATTGAAAGTGTGAAACTGATAAATTCCTTGGGACTGTCATTAAACGGATGTGGTGAAGCCCTCCTGGAGAGGTTCACTTATGCTCGCTCTGCAAATATGCAATTATCATCATCAGTAGGGGGCATAGCTGATGGTGGGTTTTTTACTGTGTATGTTGGATCAGAACAGGCACTACTGAACATGACTGAACAGAAGAGACTAGGCAGCAGTGCAGTGTTTCCTCTAGTGGGTTGTCTCCCGACAATTTGATACCGACTGCTCTCTGTGGTCAACGCCAATGCCAGATTGTGACAGGACAAGCCAGGGTGGGGCTGGGAGGTGAGACAGCAAAGAAAAAAAAATCTCTATGATTGTATTTATCTATCTATATCTATCTATCTATCTATTATATCTATATATTATCTATCTATCTATCCATCTATATATATCTATAACACACACACACACACACACACACACACACACACACACACACACATACACACACACACACACACACACACACACATGCACACACACACATTACACTTATATGCATGAGCGTACTGAAAAACATGTAAAGCCAAGCAGGCACTGAAGAGAATACAACCTGAACATTAGTTAAAATTTGACAATTTAACTGAGAAAGTCAAACTAAATGACTGAGACCCTTTTTTTCTGATTCAGTAGTTGAAGTTACTTAAAGTTAAACTCAGTATGTTTTTTCCACTTTGTTGATTCAAGTATAAATTATGCTCTTAAGCACATTTATCCAAGAAAGCAAACAAACACACCCATCCACAAAAAAACTTAAGTTATCTAAACTCAGTCTGTATTTTTCAACCTTGCTAACTCAAGTAGAAATTATTTTCTTACGAACATTAACCCATGAATGCATACTAATTCATTTATATATGCATTAAACTGTGCACATACAGCAAATCACATCATCTATAAAAAAAACAAACAAAAAAACAACAACAACAACATTAGATTACTAACACTATATGTACCATGTACAGTTAATCATAATGTAAGTTTCAGACATAAATAATGGAAAGCACACTGCATAAATCACTTAAGGCATACATACCTCGAGCAAAATCAAAATGGCCCCCCCTTTTTTGCTTTTACTCTTTCGGACAGCGCTGTAAATAATGCGACCCGTGCGGAAATCGAAAGCACTGAGGTCGAATGTGTCCCCTAACAATCGTGCCAGCTGTGGCTTTGTTCTGATCTTTTTCCCATCAGGACTGAAAAGAAAGCAGACAATGATTATCAAAATTTATCGATCATCACCGATTTTGCATTTGTCTTACAGAACAAAAATGAACATGACGTTTTGGGATTCCTTCAGCTGATCCCTTAAAAAAAAAAAAAAGGAACAGTAATCTAAAGTCTATATTGTGTGTTAATTTCAAAATTTTTTTCTGTTTTTGACTTCAGCAATAATGACTCCATACTCACGCCTCTCGAATAATGTGTGCGATTAAGGGTGCACTTGAGAATTGGGAATAAAATGTTTAAACCCCTTCTAATTCCTCGTACTACTCACCTCTTTTTTTTTTTTCTTTTTTTTTTCACATTGTGAACAACAAACAACCAAAACCATAAGATTATTTTTCTAGGTTGTCATTTCCTATTATATATATAATGTAACTTAAATTCAAGCACCTACAAATTATTTTCTGTACATTTCCAGTTGATATGGTGGTGTAAAATAAATGACATCAAAACTGCATTTGGACCTCTCCGCATCACAGCTTCCTATGTTTGACATACTGGATCTATTAATATTGAATTGGTGAGGTGATTTCTTTCTGGATTTTCATTTTCTCATATTCAGAATCAAATGACCCAGACTTGGATTTTAATACAAAGTATAATAATTTGATAACTATTAACAGAACTCTTCATACATATTCCTCCGATACAAGCACTGTGTTCATGTGTAAGCTTGGAGTATAAACAAGCTTGGAACTTCATATTTGTTCTATGTCTCTTACCAGCATGTGCATAACATGAATAGGTGAGCAGCAATAGTTTGAAAATGAAATGTTTACTACAGATTTAATCATGTGACTGAAAGTAACATATTCTTTTTGATCTCAATTCACCAATCATTCAGTTAAATTTATCACTGGTTTAGGTCTCTCCATGATGTGCAAAAAATATAATTTGTTGTGATAACTAACCCCATGGCAACTATGCTGTTACAAAGAAAAGAACGCACTCCCTTTTTTCCCCTTCATCTAAAGTTCAAACTTTATTATTTAAAGCTATAGATACACAATAACTGTTTGCTTTTAAAGAATAATCAGTGTCTTGCCCTTAAGAAACAACCACTGTGGGATCAACAAATTTCATGAATTTAATTCCCTTGATCTGAGAAAAGCTTTCAATACAGTTCCCCATCATAGACTTATTAATAAGCTGGCTGGATACGGTATACAAGGAAAGCTTTTATCATGGATAAGTGATTTTTTAAATGAAAGATCCCAGTTCATAAGTGTCAGTCGCATCCGTTCGTCAAAGGTAAGGGTGACAAGTGGTGTACCACAAGGTAGTGTCCCAGTACCAAAATCTGAAATCTGTTTATAAATGACATGCCCGGAGAGGTAGATTGTGATGTCAAAATTTTTGCAGATGATACCAAGGTTTACTCAGCAATTTGAAACACTGATGACAGAGATCATTTACAAATGTATATACATAAACTGGCAGAATGGACAAATACTCGGCTGTTGCAATTTAATAGTGAGAAATGTAAAGTACTCCACCTCGGAATGAACAATCCACATTATGAAAAATATGTAATAAAAGAGAATGGTTTAACACATGCACTGGACAGTACAGCCGCTGAAAAGGATCTGGGGGTCACCATGGACCCAGAATTAAGTAATATAACAAATATTATGAAAAAAAGAAATCAAACTTCTGGTCTGCTTTTGAGAACTATTACAAATAAGTCTCCTGAAATAATGGTTTCATTATTCAAAGCTTTAGTTAGGCTTATTCTTGAATACAAGAACTCAGTATGGTGCCCCTACTTTAAAAAAAAAATACATAAATATGATTGAAGGCGTTCAACATAGATTTTTACCAGTGTATTACTGGTACTGGAGATCTTGGTTACGAGGAACATGGCTCTACTTACATTGCCCAGCCTAGAATTCAGGTGACTAAGTGGTGATCTCATCGAAGTATGTAAGATCATGCACAATATTTATGATCCCTGCACTACCTCTTCCATGTTCACCTTGGCTAACTATGATAAGACTCGAGGGCACAACTTCAAACTTAAAAAGACCAACGTCATAACAAAACAGTTCCACAGGTTTTTTTACTAATCGTATCACTAATCTGTGGAACAACCTGCATGATACCATTAATGCATCATCAGTTAACACCTTCAAAAATAAAATTGACAAAACTTTTAAGGACCAGGTATTTTCCATCAATTAAATCTTTACTGAAGCGGTAATAAATGTAGTATACACTATACAGATCTATGCCAGATTTAACCAAGGGACAGTCACTACATAGTGATCCTTATCACTAAAAATGAGGGCAAAAGGCTTTTAGCCTATAGCCAAACATTTCTGTGATTCTGTGAATTCCCATGACTTGACAGTTCATAACTGAAAAGCATTTTTAAAAACTCTACTGGTTGATGTCCTTGGCACCCCTTTGCTTCAAGTGTTAAATTTCATTTGACACGTTGCTTCTCAACTCACTCTGCCTTCCCAAACTCTCCTGTTTTGCAGAAGTACTGTGTCTAAATTTATATTACATTCAATTACATTGTCAACATCTTAGCCACATTAACTATTGGTCACTTGCAATTTTACGGGTTCATTTCAATACATTAACTGTTTTCATGTTTTGAAGTCTAATGATTCCGTCATGACATCTGAAATGGGCAAAATCCTGTTTTAACAGCCCACTTCGCAGCTTCTCTTGCCTTTTCTCTTGCATTTTCTTTACCGTATTCTTCTCTTATTACAGATTTCATAAGAAATTGTACAAGTAACATTGGGAAAAGTTTGCGAAATTAATGTGAAGACGCAGCGAAAGGCGAGAAAATTGCGAGGGAAGCGTGAGTGAGGGCATGGTAGGGGGTGGTGGGATGGTGGTGGAGTGTTGCTTTTTCTCTGATTACCGGCAAGTGATAAAAACATTACTGTTACTTTTTTTGGATCAGGATCAGGATCTTTACAGTGATAAAAACATTATTGTTACCTTTTTTTTTTTCCTTTGTAAAGTCGCGTATTGTCTGGTTTGCTCCTGGTCCGATGTCGGATGTCCCGGTTTCAGAGTTTGTGGGCAAAACAATTAATTAACCATCTGCGAAATGCAGTTCAGAAAAGTTAAATCGAACTTACCTAAAATAATACACGTCTGTTTTCCCAGCTGAGAGCCCAGACTGACGTACGATTTCCTCTCGCTTCCATCCTGGAGGCAGAGCCATTTTTCTCCGACTAGATTTGCACAAAAATGATTTTTCACCCACCGAAAAATTTCCACGCGCAGTAAACAAAGGAAGTGATGGGCCTTTCACATGCAAGGGCGGCTACTCCCACAGCTACAACGTGAGAAATGGCGGATCCAGATGCATGGGGTAGGTAGTCTTTGGATAAAGTCTTATGTTAGCACAGTTCGGCAAGATTTCACGAACTCTTCCCCCTTTTTTTTTTTATCGCTCTTTTGAGTTCAAATGATAGTTTTATGAAAAGTAAAGAGAATCGGAGTGGATTTTTTCTTATACATTACTGGAGTGAACACATAGTAGCATAGTGGACCATCTTGACAAATTGACTTCTTAACCCTCACGGTGCTCAGTATAACAATTTATGCTTTAATTTAAAAAGAAATGTAGTTAAAATCTAGGATGCACTAGATATGCAAACCTATACATTTTTAGAAACTAGAGATGTTGTAGAATCTAGTGAAATAACTGAAAATACTGTAGGTTGTACCTACTTGGAGACTGACCTCAAAATATAAGCAGCACAAAATTTCTGAAAAAGTTATTTGAAAAGTAAGTCAAATGTTAGGAGAGACACAGTTTTTTTCTTCTGTACTACCTAAACACTTCAGACTTGAGATAAAATGAAGACAAATATGTGCTGGAAACATGGGAAAGATGATAATTCTCTTGACTTGAGCTATGTATGTATAATGAATTGTGCCTCAAATGATGTACCTATAATTCAGCATCCGGACAATCGAATTTTCACTATATAAGGAAATGGGGTTTGTGCAGGCTTGTCTTGAAGCTAGATAGGTAAAACTATATTTTTTTTGTAAACTAGAGATAATGAGGAATCTGAAAAAAATAATTACAAGACAGTACCCTGATGGCAGCTGAAGATATTCTTCACAGTGTAATCCAGAACATTGGTGAAAAGGTAATCCAAAACGTCAGCCACATTGTTTGAAACACCACAGTTTTCCTGCTTGAATGTCAAAACACTTGAAACTTTTGAGAAAACAACAAGAAGAATATGTCCTTGGAAGACACAGAACAAAGTTAGGGCCTTGGTCTTCTGTGGAAGGCTGAAAAGCACTTGGAGCAGAGTCCCACGTCACATCCAGAACATTCCCAGCCAGAGCGCACATGAGTAGGATGGCCAGCAGCACAGTTCCTCTTTTCTTCAACTCCTTCACTCTCAGCATCATCTCTCTCCTCTGCAGTAGTGCTTCCAGATTCTGGATCACACAAGAAAACATATATCCTAAGTCTTCTGTTCATTTCATTGTTTCATAATGGTGCAAGAGATGTTACAGAGAGCTTGACTCAGTTTCCACTAATTAGTCTCTGATTTTCAGAAAGAAAAAAAAATGACCAGCATTACTTATTCATTCTATGAAAAATGAAGTCATGCATAAAATCATAAATAAGAATAAAATCTGAATCACTAGCATATAAGGAGGAGGGGCAGGGCTATAGCTTTCATTGGAGGCACGCCCACTCGTGACACGCCCACACTGTTTCCAACTAAAAAAAAAACAAACAAAAGTTATAAATTGTTCTCTTCAAATCACCACTTTTATTGATCTCTAAAGTGCTTTCAAAACACCTACAATCACCCAGAAACGATCTTCTAGTTTGATCAGGCCAAAGCCTATCACTCCTGTAAGTAACCATGTACCCTGCCCCCCTTCCCGTCCCCCCTTCCTTCATGTGGCGGACCAACAAATGTAAAATAACCAATGACTGCACGCAGCATGTGTTCCATCACTCGACAAACAAAATAATCAAAGTTTATCCACTCACCTGCTTCGCTTCGTTACTACAGCCTTCGGCAACTGATTGTTCACTCGTGCCACTTCCACGCAACTCCTGCTCGACTCGGTCGCTGATTTACTCATTATTTCAGTCAAAACCGACGAAAAAACTTCGAGATAACTGACTGACAAGGCTTGCCGGTGCACAATGGATACTAGCAAGTCACATGAACTGATCAACCCGGATGTTTCATTGGCATTGGCGGTTCTTTGCTAAAATGGTCTAGATCATTCCTCGTTGGGAGAACGCATAAAAACTGTTGTGGAATGGTCGTCATCCCATTGTAAACCAGTCTTGTCAGATGTACCACAGAAAACTATTCTGGGGGCCTTGTTTTTTTTTTTTTTTTATAATTTATATTTAACTAATTGATATAAGTAGATATCTCACTCCTGGAACTACTAAAAGGCTTTTTGCAGATGACAGCTTAGTATATAGAACAATCAGAAGCAAGAATGATATACGCATTCTACAAGAAGATCTAAACGCTTTACAAGAGTGGGAAAGAACTTGGAAAATGGAATTTCATCCCCAGAAGTGCCAAGTGTTGCGTATATGTAATAAACGCTCACCAACTAGATCAGAATATGCTATTCACAATACTATTCTTAAAGAAACCAATGCTGCAAAATATTTAGGCGTGATTATAGATAGTCATCTCAAATGGAAAGAACATTACAATTTAGTATGTAAGAAAGCAAACAACATCTTAGCTTTCTTATACAGGAATATCAACGACTGCCCCAAAAGGTTAAGGATGACTGGTACAAAACACTGGTTAGACCAGTACTGGAATATGGTTGCTCATCTGGGATCCGTACCATCTAAAGGACATTGATAACCGCGAAAAGATTCAGAAGAGAGCAGCACGGTTCATAACAGGGAACCATATCAGAGAGAAAGGGAATACTAGGAAGAACATGAGGAAATTAGAATGGAAACCCTTAGAAGAGAGAAGAGCTTTTATCAAACTTAATATCTTCTTCAAAGGCCGAGCTAAACTAAGTGATATCCCAATGGAACAACTAGTATTGAATAAAAGTAGCACCAGGGGTGGCGGTCAGTCTTATGCTATACCTGCATCAAATATTGACAGCCATTTTTATTATTTTTCCTAGTTCTGTATGGCTGTGGAACGCACTGCCAGGCGCCATCAAGATTGCCACAAATGCAGTCTCATTTAAAAATCAGATTGATACAACAGTCTTGAGATCTGCATATTGACTGATTTTTCTATTTTAACTTCCCCAGATGTTTTTATGGTTACCTGGGCCTGAGCCTGGCCATTGCTTTTAACTTTTTGAATATCATGTGCGACCCCTTGTTGCCAAATTTTGCTCCAGGGGCCAACAGGCTGAGTCGCACTTTATTTTATTTTATTTTATTTTTTAACATGCGCGCTGGTGACCTACTCGTTTTTTGAGTGAACCAGCCTTTCAGGAAGAAGAAGAAGAAGTGTGTTATTTTTTTTACATGGTGTATTGAAACTCGGATTCTGTGCAAGTTCAGCAGAAGTGCGCCTTGCGTGAGAAGTGTTCACTGACAATAAGGTAAAAAAAGCAGATGAACTTTGTCAGAACAATACATGGGCACGAAGAGGGCGGACTGTTAACTTGTAGTTAGGTAAAGGAGCTACATCGTGATGACAGTGACATGGTGGCAGACCAGGCTAGGGCCTTTAGTTATAATAGGAGACAGGTAACTCTAACACTGTGACAGAACAGCAGTAGACGATGACAACAGCCTTGACGGTTCTGACAGTGCCACCGCTAGGCCTGGAGACTGACATTGACAGTGATTGTGACAGACTTCTTCTTCTTCCTTGGCAGCAACCACATCAGCTAGTTGATTTTTCCGTGACTTAGTAGTTGGTCCATTGAAGGGTTTGGGAAAAGAATCCTGACAAAACCCCCAACCCAGTATCTGGACTGACCCAGTAAAGTAGAGTGCATGTGTGTGAATGTGCAAGTGCTTAAGTGCTTCTCCAAAGTGTAGGGAAAACACTGTATTGGTGTCAGGAGTGGGACATACTTAATAAGTTAGCACTTTAAAGTAGTACAACCCTAGCTGTAATTTAACAATAAAAGGAAACAGTGTTGTTGATAGTGTTGGTTGTGTTTTACACAGACCAGGTACTTATTGCACTCAACACTAGCACTTACCAGCTGCTCCAATAAAAGGGGGGAAAATTTATTAGTAGACCATAGGGTGGTAGAGATGGCACAGGAGGTCTACATCGTCATGAAGGTCAGCCTGTAGCAGACAGTGATGCCACAGCTTTGGGTGGGTCTCTGTCATGTGAATACATGCAAAGTCTGAAGCAGTTGAATCCCAAATTGTCACCATTTAGGTCACACAGGGACGACAGCACTGACACCATGATTAGGACCTTAAACATAAACGTTACAGACACATTTCTCCTCACTGAAGTAGGTCTAGAATTCCAGCACTGACTGATCATGGCTTTGAGATTTTGCTGGAGATCATGACTGAGATCATAGAGATGGGGAGGAGCACCTGAATGGTGGCAGGAGGCATGACAGACAACAACAGACCCCATCAGGCTCTTCCTCCCCCATGAGAGTAACTTGGAGCAGGCGCAGAAGGTCTTAGTCATGATACAGAACCAGACATTACTGCCATGACCACCATGACTGTACTGGAAGTGAGTTGAAATTGTATTCTAACTCCTCAGCAGCAGCAGGGGAAAACTCTCCTGTTAGGCATCCCCATTCTGGACAAAGGTCCCGGAAATTACAAAAAAATCTGCGGTATGACAGGAAATCAAGTTGGCTGTCATACAAGTACAGGTTCGACAGCTGTAGAACACAGCCCTGAACTGGTCTGAGAATGAGAGTCGGGATTACCTGGGATGGTGTTTGGAAGGAAAAGCCCAAGACTTCTTCATTATAGTCAGTCAGTTGGAAGTACGCTTCAGGGCCAGACAGCCGACTGAAATAGCCAAGTTAAAATTCCAACAAGCCGGCCAAAAGCCAGGGGAGTCCTTTGAGGACTGGGCAGACAGGGTCACAGCACTTGCTGATTCAGCCTTGAGGGACATGCCTGAACGATATGCACAGGGCGAGGCAATCAGCAAATTTTGCCCTGGCAGTCTGGACAAGGATTCAGGTAAATATGCCATGTGGAGAGACCCAGAACCATGGAAGAGGCCGTCCATAAAGTGAAGTGGTATCAGCAGGTCTCCCTGATCATGACTGAGGCACAGAAGAAAATTCAGGAGGAGCCACAGGTCAGATCTGTTTTTTCCAAGCAGTATCTGGACAGCTTTTCAAGCAGATCATGGAAAAGTTGACCGCTCATTTGCAACTTACAGACAAAGAAAGGACAGAGCAAGCTCTGACAGCCCAGATTCCGGTATCAAATGCTTTTATTGCAAGCAGATAGGGCACAGGAAAAAAAGACTGCAGGCGGTACAGGAAGTGGCTGCAGAACCAGTCTGGCAATGGAGATGGAAGGAAAGAAAAGGGCCCCAGCTCTTCAGTCAAGGCACCAGTTCCTTCATACTCAGGCAATGCTGTGAGGGCCATATCCTATCATGGGCATGGCAGGATTTCCAAGGCACATCCCTCAACACTGTCCAAGGCAGTGGGAGCTTCTGGAAACACTCCATCATATATGTCTATTGTTCACAGCCAAAAGAACTCATTTAGTCCCTGGCAGATAGCATCCTCAGAAGAGCTGTTCAGAATCGCTTCAAGCAGGACCTGAGGTTGTTTGTATCGCTAGGGTCAGGGTGGGTTCTAAGGTAAAAGTGACCATGAGGGAGAACAGGTCAAGATGCCAGAGTCAGGATTTTTTATATGACTGGCAGATCAAGTTGTTTTGGAGGACCATCTGGAAACGTCAACCATGGAAACTCAGGACAGTGAGGGTACTGGGCATTCTAGCCAGTTTGATGAGGGTCCCAAGACAGGCCTTAGAGGATCTAGTAAAACAGACATGGGATCCTTTGACAATGGGCCAGCAACAGGAAAAAAAGCACACAGGCTCAAGCCCTACTGCTGAGATTCAGGATGCCAGAACTTCTCCCAAGCACACATTGCTACCTTGCCACAGATCCAGGAAGGCAAAGGCTGGGTCCACATGCCAGGAAACCCCAAGGACGGGGCAGGAAGTGTCTGGTTCCAGGCTGCATGGAGGCAAACAAATACATATTCCGAAGTTCATGCCTTCATTCACCACTTGCCCGGCATATTTGATGAAAGGCTGCCACCTTCATCAGAGGTTGTTTTGCAGCCCAGGGCAAACACAGGCGCTTTAAACAGGCAATGGCGTGGCTGTTTGGACCATGTGGGAACTGGGAAAAGCTGGTGGAATTCATCAACAGGCAGCGCTGTGCCACCTTGGGCAATGCAGTCATCATCAAGTGCTAGAAACAGGCCATGAAGGCTTTTAGCCAGCATGTAGGAGAGCGGGTTCCAGAAACATTTCATCTGAAATCTGTGCCAGCTCTTATTCACTGGAAGGCACTACTGGTATTGATGGCCTGTATGAGCCCAGAGAAGCAGAAATGCTGGCAGAAGTAATAAGTATCCAGCACCAGCTGGTGGCTGGAACAACACAAATTTTCAACATAATACTTTGCGTTGTTACAGTTATTTTTGCCACTTGTACCATAAACTGAATTGCATTCATTTTTCTTTGTATTTCACTTTGATGCATGAGGAAGGCAGTAGGCATTTTACTATTTGACAAACAAGATGTAAAGCTTACGCTGATGGGCTGACTGATGAGCAGAGATTTAAAAAAACACTCTACACAGACATACATGCGTTCAAGCATTGGCTCCATCACCCCAGTCCGGTCTTCAACTGAAATCATCAGCTGTAATGATACTCCTTGCTCTAAAATTGATACATGTTCATATCCAAGTTCAAATATCATAACTCTTTGTTCAGATGTGAATAGCAGACTCAATTTTAGTCCAGAGATTTCAAAACTTTAATGTTCTGAAGAAAATTGAAAACTGTAACTTGCACAATTTAAGTACATCAGGTCTGTCACCCAAGCATTGCTTGTGCACAGGTTCGTAGAGCAGTATAACGGCACGCCCAAACTTACAGGCTCGGGTGAGTGATTATTCTTCTTTTTTTTTTTTTTAAGTGGTATGAACTGAACTGCCAAACCAGCCTTGTATTTTAGAATGGTAGTTCGTAATCCAAAGTGGCTGAAATGCCAAAACCAGAGTGAAAGCAGCTTAATTCATAACTGACCTGTCATACCATTTTTGGACATCTGATCAGGGATGAACCCATGCAGCAATGTTCTTCTAGTCGATATTGAAGTATTTTCTGCCCCCCGACCGGCTCCTACCCAGAGTTGAGTTTGCTGCGGGCTCAGTTGGGAAGACTGGGACCACACAGTCGAGTTTTCATCCACTTAATGGATGCGTTTCTGAGAGTGTTGCTCAAATTTCCTGACCAACACTGCAGGTGTCTGTATCTCTCGGGCCTGGTTGACGCCGGGATATATTATGAAAGGAAGCGTAGAGTACAGCCCTGTCATGTAGTCTCAGACCGAAATGGAAATCCGTAGCATCATCTTAATCATCCTCATTCTCGATCATCAGCATTCAAAAAAAAAAAAAAAGTCTCAAATTCTGTGGCCCTTCATGCCCTGCTCTCATGGTGACCTCAATTTCGATGTCCTCTCCACGTCTGTGGCCTTGGTTTGGTTCCGTCGGGGTCACCGGTATCGGCGAGTCCATGGGGGCTGTCGTTGGACGGACGTGGTGGCGCCCTCCGGAGGGAGAGCTCACTCACGCCGGCTCCGCGACTAAGCAATTATTGTCGTCAGTAGGGGGCTTAGTAGGTGGTGTCCTGCGTATGTTAGATCAGAACAGGCGCCACTGAACACCACTGAAGTGACTCGGCAGCAGTGCAGTGTCTCCTCCGGTGGGTTGCCTCTTGACGGCTTGACATTGACTGCTCCTGTGGATTGCCGGTGCCGGGGCTGTGGCGGGGCCGACCGGGCTGCGGCTGTGGACGGGGTGTCGGAATGAGCTGTGTCAAAATTGAAAACTGTAACTTGCACAGTGTGAGTTAGAAGTCTCACCACTTGACCACAGCATTGCTCGTGCACAGGTTTATAGTGCTGTTTAGCAGCGCCCAAGCATGCAGGCTCGGGTGAAGTAATATATATATATATATATATATATATACAGTTTTTTTTTTTTTTAAACCCTGAACTGAACTGCTGGACCAGCCTTGTATTTTAGAATGGTAAACAAATCTGGCTGAAATGCGGAAACCAGACTGAAACTAGCTTAACTCATAACTGACCAGTCATACCATTTTTGGACATCTGATCAGGAATGAACCCATGCAGAGATGTTTTTCCGGTCCCTGTTAGGTCAGTAGAATTCACATCAGCCTTGTCATGTAATACAGAGACTTTCTCTTTGTCAGGGAAATCTTTGTAGATTGGCTCACACATAACATTATGGGTTGAATTTCAGTTTTCACCATTTGAAATTTTTTATGAAAATTTCAATGTTACATTCCGGATCAACATCAGTATTTTAGTACAACTACTACAACTAGGTCTCACAACCATGTAATGTACCTTTTGCGTGATGTTTTAGCATTGATTTGACTGGCATGGCTGCAGCAATTTCTTAGCAATTCCTACACTTTAATTTAAGTCGTAAATTTTGGGTAATTTTTCTTGGACTGTAGGAGGTTTTTTAAACTAGTCTAGATTCAGTGTAAGCTTAACTTGTGCTGAAAGAATATTCCGTTAAGTAATTTTCTAGGAATGGAAACATTAGAAGTTTATGCTGGTTCTGCTGTTCATACTTTAACTCATTTTTATAGTATGCCTCAGTGACCAAATAATGTCTCACACTGATCATGCTGCGTCACATGTGGATTTGTCTGTGGACAGCTATTGATGCTATCATCTCAAATTGCTTTGCTCCTCCATGTACAGTTAGAACTCCTCCATATACAGTAAGAACTCCTCCAAGTACAGTTAGAACTCCTCAATGTACAGTTAGAACTCCTCCAAGTACAGTTAGAACTCCTCAATGTACAGTTAGAACTCCTCCTACAGTGTAAAACAGGTAAAACTCCTCCATGTACAGTTAGAACTCCTCCATGTACAGTTAGAACTCCTCCATGTACAGGTAGAACTCCTCCATGTACAGTTAGAACTCCTCCATGTACAGGTAAAACTCCTACATGTACAGTTAGAACTCCTCCATGTACAGGTTAAACTCCTCCATGTACAGGTAGAACTCCTCCATGTACATTAGAACTCCTCCATGTACAGTTAGAACTCCTTGTACAGTTAGAACTCCTCCATGTACAGTTAGAACTCCTCCATGTACAGTTAGATCTCCTCCATGTACAGTTAGAACAGTTCAGTCACAGCACAGTCATTCCCTCAGGGCACCCCATTTTGGTCTATTTTAATTTGTCCTCAGGACAACAACAAAACATGGTGGCTGATTTTCCACATTTTGTACAGATTGATTATGTAGATTCACTTTCTTCCAGCTCAAAGCTGGCAAACGGTTCTAAATCGCAACATATCCAGGTTGATAACTTCATTTGTCATCTGCTGTGATAAGTAATATAGTACTCAGAACTTGTGGCAGAGCAGTCAGACACCCATTGCAAGCAATGCAAGCCTGGTCATGATGTCTGTTGAAGAAGATGATTTCACAATGGAACAATAGCATTTGGTTTGTTTATCATTCTGCCCTGTAGTTTCAATCCAGTTTCAAAATTTAAGGTGGTTTCAGTCTGGTTCAGACACTCGCACCTATTTTTGACATTGCAAGATCTGGAAGCCCAACTCTGCACACACACACACACACACACACACACACACACACACACACACACACACACACACACACACACACACACACACACATACACACACACACACACACACACACACACACATAAACACACACACACACACACACACACACACACACACACACACACACACACACACACACACACACACACACACACACACACACACACACACCCAAAACTCTTTTTTTGGCACTCCCTCCTCCAACCCTTTTGCATCAAAATATGCTTGACACTTGATTTTGGGGGAGGGAAAAAAAAACGGGCATTTTAAAGCCTGTTATTGTTAAGGCAAGGACTGTGAGGCAGCCATCCCTACCAGGAGAACCTGAACTCAACCTGACTGTGCTCTAATTAGATTTCATTCAGATAATGTAACCAAATATATTTTGGTTTAGGTTCTGTCATTCAGATAAATCACTTTCATAATCAATCATAATGGATTGAAAACTTTTTTTCCCATCAGGACCACTATTCATATTTGTTGTGAAACAAAAGCCAATGGTTTATTGTCACAACAGAAGTAGAAATGCTCTGTTGTGAAAGAAGTTACTTTATGAGGATCTGTTCGGATGATGCCCGAATGCAGGATCATCGCTGAAAGGGTAGATAGTTGTGAGTGAAGCCGACTCATGGTTTTCCAGATGCTGATGACTTTGAGCCAGAACTGCCTTCCAGACAGGCTGACCCTGATAGTGGGAGGGAGAAGATGAAGATGACGGTACCAAGGTAGGAAGAAGACAGTTTGTTGTTGTGTTGTGTGTGTGTGTGTGTGTGTGTGTGTGTGTGTGTGTGTGTGTGTGTGTGTGTGTGTTTTTATTTGATAAGTAATGGTCAGAATATGTAAAAGCTGTTCTTTTCACAATTATAGTAACCTTTTAGGCTTATGAGTGTGAAGATTTGGGTATTTTTTCCAGTTTTTAAAGTGTTTTCATTACAGAATCTTTACACAGGAAATACATAGCAAACTTTGTGCAGTTGGTTCAATTTTTTAACCTTGTAAAAATGTATTAAAATTTACTGGTCAATGGTACAATAGTGTTAGGATCTGAAAGATGTTTTTCTGCCATTTCCTTCCATTTTCTTGCAGAGTGTTTCACGTAATTATATAGGTCTTGTACATGAATTTAACTGTCATAAGATTCTTTGGCTGTCAGAAAACAATCAAAAAAATGTTCATATTATATGGGAAATGAATTGTATACAAAATTATTATTGTCATGACTGTGCTGGTACAATAAAAGATTTCATGATCTATAACAAATATTGCTGACAAATCGGTGAAGAAAAAAGGGTCGTGTTTTCTCTCCCTGTCAGTCTGAGGTATGTGGGGATTATACTTAACTTTATCAGCTTACCACCTTAATTTTCAAACTCCCGCTTCATCATCACGGTCCACTACACAATGATAGCAAGAATTCACTATGGATACTTAATATAAAGAGTTATTTGAACTATGTTATTAAATGATCGAGACTACACACAGAGAATCAGTCATCGGTCTCAGATTTGTGACTGTAAAAGCATATATATTAATAAACTACTTTCTTAAAGATATTTTCAACACTTTAACCATTTTTTTTGTGTGCATTTTTATAAACATAGCAGAAAAACTTTTTTTTCTGTAAACTTCATCATATTTCTTTACAGTATATCATTTACCTTTATCTATGTCTTGTAAACAAAGAATTCTGATGAAAATTGAACTCTCCCCCCCCCCCCCCCCCCCCCCCCCCCCCCCCCCCCCCCCCTGTTTTTAGAACATAAAACATCTGCTTTTCTTGCATATTTAACATCTGATTTATTTTCATGTTTGAAAATCTGTGATTTTTGACTTTTTCTTTGATGGGACAAAGAGAGACAGTGCGCGATAATGTGGATTACACCATTTACAGACATTTGCCAAATGGGGGAAGTGGTAAGGAAACATTGAAACATGTTTTTTTTACATTTTTTTGTGCGTGAATTTGTGTGACACATTTTACTGGAAGTCACGCCACGAACCACAAAACATTGAATTTGGATCCAGTTTTTAAAATCACATGCTTAACCACTACTTTGCCAAGGCTAAGTGTATGCCAAGGAATAACGAATAACTTTTTACCTGATTCTTTGTGATCAAGATAACTCAGTACAAGTTATTGGGTTTTTTTTTGTTTTTTTTTTTAAATCGTACAAAATTATTGTTTTAGGTCTGAAGTGCTTGTTTGATATAAAGAACTGTTAGCCTGGTGAGAAAATTTTTTTTTTTATATTTGTAACATTTAAATAGAACTTTAGAAGAGGTAACATATACCAGCAAAAGCTGATGCAGTGTAGAAGTAAGTGCTGACAAAAATTTCCTGGGTGTTGAAATACAGGAACATTAACCACAAACTGTAATCTACTTCATTGTCAGTAAGTGAGGCTGGTATGTCATGCTCTGTTGCACTTCTGTTCACCACTGCCTCGAAAGCAAAAAAAAAAAAAAAAAAAAAAAAAAATGACTGAACTTCACTTCTGGTCCAATTCCATCACAATAAATCATGCAAGACACTGGGTGTGAATGCCGTTTAAAAGTAAAGGGATATAACTTTGCATTACTGTAGATGTTATGTAAAAATGCAGTTGTATCCCTTAAAGTAAACTGCCGAACAAGCTTGTCGATCATTATTACCAGCATGACATTCAGGGTACGGCACAAAGACTATCATTTTCACCCCAAGTCAGGCTCAGGGTTAGGCAGTGAAGGGTTTAAGGAAGTGCATGGCCAGAGTGGTGTTTAGAGTCTAGAGTTTTTTTTTGTTTGTTTGTTTTTTTTTTTTATACTGGTCTGGTCAATCACAAAACATCAACCACTTATCTTGGTGAATATGTTTAAGACTGAATTCGTTGTCAGATCATTGAGCAAGGTTTCATTTTTCAAATGTATCATTACCAAGAAAGGCTCCTTAAAAAAGATCTTTAAGGTGAACTGGGCTTAGAACTCATTTCATTTCATGAAGGAAACATGGAATGGAAGTGGGTAGGAGAGTTTCAACCTAGTACGCAGAGCAGAGAAAGGCTGTCACCTCATTTCAAGAACAGATACCTCAGTACTGACAGGACAATAAGGAAGTGAATTTTGTGGTGATTGTTCACTTCTCAGGCCTAAGCCACAAAAAAGTGCAAAGGTTATGCAACATATTGAGTGCATTTCTAAAAAGAATGAAGTGATAAATAACAGGAAAGACAAGAAGCCCTGTGTATGCCAATGTTTACTTTTTGTGTGTGTGGGGATGGTGGGTGGGGAGTATACTTGTACTCTCTTTATTTGTCCCTTTTTCAGATCTTTCTTTTGTGTCTGTAGACAGTTTTGTCAGTTTTAATAAAAAGTTATGAACTTGGCAGTTGTCATCAGTTAGTATGCTTTATTGATGTTTATGAGTTGTCTTTTCTTCTGAGCTCTGTTCAAGATTTTTTTTTTTGTAAATCAAGAGTGTTTTCAGTCTCAAGAGACTGTTTGTTTTCAGCTTTCTGCTTCAGAAGTGGGACATTGCTTCCACATCTTGACTTTATTTTGATATGCCTTTTGACAGGGAAACTGGGAAGATGAGGATGAAGGAGACAAAAAGGAATCAGGTATGAAAGTTTATCTCACAACAATCAGATATAACGTGACTGCACAGTGAGTGAATATTGGTGCTTCTTTTTTTTATTTTAATTTCTCTAGTTTTCTGTCGCTTTCTTTATTACCTAATGAATGTGAAAATCTCAATTATTAAACAGGGGATAGTACCCATCGTATTCTGCAAGGGGACTTTTAACTCAGATGAAAGCTGATGATATGACATCGATGTAGATATTTTCTAAGCAACCATGAGATGTTCATACCCCATTGATTATGTTTGAGGTTTTTTTTTTAACCTGTTGTCTCCCTATTAGAAAAGGTAGTTTTAATACCCCCAAGGAAAGAACAAGAAATGGTTAATACATCAGGTTGTTCGCTGTAAGATTGGAGTAATGGCATTTTACTACTCACAGTGCACACAGACTTCGGTAGTTGTCACAACACTCACTACTAAAATGTTACCTCCATCTCTAAGTATTATACCAAGTGAAAGTAGTGAATTACTTAAACCATTTTCTGTATAGTGTTTTCAGTTTCCTTTGTATTACTTCAAATCATATGTCATACTCACAGAGGCACACATGTATGAAAACAAAAATGAATTGGACAACTATTTGTTCTGTAAGTTCAGTGTAACTGTATGAATACTATGATTTACACTACTACAAAAATATGATGGTTGCATTTAACTTATACATACATCATCTAAATCAGATGGTGCTAGACATAGTACTCAAGTGTCAAATGAAGAAGTTCTGATGTTTTTCAGACTGACACAATGAAAAAATGTCTGTCGGTTTGGTTTTCAGTTGTAGACTGGAGAAAGTCAGATGTGAAACTGAAGATCAAAGCGTCAAGAAGACTTATGAAAAGAATTTATTCAGTTAATAATAGGTCTAGTTGCAAAGTGAGTCGACTGCAGGCGGAAATTTAAACAAATCTTATATAAATATTAGCTAACCGCCAAGAGAAAACGTGGGACAAACAAGTCACAAGACAAAACTTGACACGATCTCCCTTCTAACAGCCTCGTTTTTCATTCAACACCTACCTTGTACTGAACAAAGCTAAGTGACAAATTCGTTCATTTTCTTTGTACTACTTGTTTGTGTCTTGCATGAAGAAGACCTAAGAGGTCGAAACGTGTCATGTTTTGTCTTGTGACTTGTTTGTCCACATTTCTCTTGGCGGTTTCGTTAACATTTAAGGTCAGTTAATAATATAGCCAGTTTTTATGCACACGTTGTGCCCTGGCTTCAAGAATATCTCAACCCTGTTGGTTATCATTTAAAGAAGAAAAAAGATTTGTTCAGAACACAATAGAGAGCCAAAACATGAACAGCAGCTTCAAATTGAAGTTCAGTAAAGTTTAGGAACCCTTGGTAAATCTATCTTAATTCACGGAGCTGTTAATGGAAAAAGAAGAATGAAGTGAAAATCAGTCCATGATGCAGCTATGCTCTAAAAATGCGAAAAATGGAAGCAGCACCACAACTGAAAGAAAACTGATTCCAGTCTCCTCACATGTTTGGCCACTAGCAACTTTAGAAACTCAGACAACCCACTCCAGCCATTCAACAGTTCACTTACAGTCGATAACCCTATCACTCACAAATCCCTGGATGTTCACTTTGTTGCATTAAATGTGTATACACAGCCATCCAATCCAGTTGTTGCTGTTTAACAAAGAAAAACAAATGGTTTCTTACTACGAGACGCGCATTGTAAAAATACACATTATCATAAGCACAAACATTAAAAATGATTTCTAGTTACCTAACCAACTACTAGGACAAGTAAATCAAACAGTGCCAAAAATTTTGATACAAATTGACAATAATTATATTTAGGCAACAAATGCTTGCCAGCCGTCCAGCCAATGCATGATCACAAACACACTCAACAGTGTAAGAGACATTTCAACTATCGATCTAAAATGTGTCATCTTTGACAGTAATGAGTGTGTTTAAAGTGAACCACTATGATGGGACTGGCTAGACGTTCACTGAGAAGCAAGGGATTGGCATGGGCCTCTCGGGGACTGATGTAAGGCTCAGGGAGAGGCAGTTCCGTGATAGGCTCGAAAGCCAGACAGTCATAAAAAAAGTCTGAAATACCAGTTACCTTTAGTATTACTTCTGTATGGTTCGTATTTTGTGATGAGACTGACTTTCAGCTGAAATTTCTTAGTTTTCATACCCCAGGATCAGAGCCAGCTTATATGAGAACTCCCTTTTAGAGAACCATTAGATGATTTTTTCCCAGACTTTCTTTTTGAATTACCCACAACTGTAGCTGATATGCAGCACTGTGATATTTTTTCTATCTACCTGTCTCTTTTTCCTACTCACCTTTTCCTCATGCTTTTATGTGTAGAACCAGTTGTTGTTTTTATATACATTTATTTCTTGTTGTTTGAATACTTATTAAAACCTTTTATTATCATTTATTGATTTTAACTGGCTGAAAAGACTGAGATGGAAATAACTTATGAGATTCAAACAGTTGACCCTTGAGGTCCAAGTAAAAGTTGCGTGTGTGTGTCCGTGTCTCTGCATGCGTGTGTGTGTGTGTGTGTGTGTGTGTGTGTGTGTGCATGCATGCATGCATGTATGTGCAGTGTCAGCATGCAGTGTGTGTATGTGTGTGCTTTTCCACTTTTTTCTGGAACATGTGTGTATAGTTTTTATATTTATCTCCCTATAAAGATTCCTACCCTCTCTTTAGATACCCAATATTTAGGAAGATCAGTTTTAGGGGTGTAGAACTCTCTGTAGGATTTTTTTCTTTCTTTCTCTTATCATTCAGGGTTGAGAAACATTTTTTTTTTTTTTTTTTTTTAAGTTGTTTGGATTAAAATTCTGTATGTGAACACGTTGACACACATTTTCTGGTGAGTGTGTAGATTTGCTATTCTTTCTGTTGGATTGTTGTTGTAGGTTGTTATCTCTGCTGACTGACACACTTTCTGTCATCAGTGTCAGAAGGTCAGGCATACCAAAGGCCCAAAAAGAAGCCTATAGGAGAAAGGCTGGCAGAAAAAGAGGCACAGGAAAAGCAAGAGCAGGAAGAAAAGAAACTAAAACAGAAGGTGAGCACTGTGCTTTGAGTGTAGCTCTATGTGTGCTTGTATGTTTTGTGTCTCATGTGTGTGTGTGTGTGTGTGTGTGTGTGTGTGTGTGTGTGTGTGTGTGTGTGTGTGTGTGTGTGTGTGTGTGTGTGTGTGTGTGTGTGTGTACACACTAGTTCATTTCTGTAGATCCTGCCTAGAGCGCCTCCAGAAATTCTTTAAATCCAGGTCTTTCAGAGGAAGGGTGTCTAAATCTGAAGGTCCATCTGTCATAGACACAGACAGAAATTCTCTACCAAAACTAATGTTGTAAAGGGAGAGAGATTCACAGTGCACAGAGACAAAAGTGTTCAGAGAAACAAGTCTTTTACAGAGAGGGAGTGTTTATGAGAAGAAGTCTTGGGACAGAATGTTACTGGAGGGACAATACCATTGAGGTTTCACCATGTTCTTGGTCTCAGGAGGATGGCACGGAGATGACGGCAGAAGAGAAGCAGGCTGAGAAGGAACGGATTTAGAAAATCAAGGAGCAGGAAAGCCTCAAACTGGCCAAGGGACTGTTTGGTAAGTCATGTATTATTTTCTTTATGAGTGTAGAACTTTTTTTTTTTTTTTTTTTTTTTGATCTGCAAGACAGATGTGCAAGACTTTGTTGGAAATCAAACAGCTCAACACTTTTCTGGATTCAGTACTGTTTATGATGAAGATTTTTTTTTTTTTTTTTTCATAACTTCTATCAGGGGATGATGTTTTCATCCAGGTCTGTTTGTCTGTCAGCAAGTTTACAGGCACACTGGTGCTGGTCACTGAATCAGATTTATGCAAAAGTTTGGTTAGAGAGATGTAGCCCAAGGTTGACCTCATTCAGTTTTGGTGCAGATGTGTACATGTCATTATCAGACCATGGTGATCTGTTCAGCAACATTACTAATGACACATTTTCCAGTGAACTTGAACACTATGAAAGTAAGAAAAGAAAAGCATATTAACACATTTTCCATTAATCAGGAAGAGTGTGAAGTTAAAAAAGCATATTAACACATTTTCCATTAATCAGGAAGAGTGTGAAGTTAAAAAAAACGTAATTATCTCAGAACAGAAAAATTGTCTCAGTTGTAAGATTATCACAAAAGAACTGACAGAATTTTGAACATACAAGCAAATTCTTGACATATTTACAGGTACTAAAATACTAGATATATTTTCAAAATACTGAAACAGCACATAAGACAAACAGTTATGTGAACACATGTATCACCTTGTCATGGTACCCCCTAAACTATACAGCTTTAAGCTTTCTTTCTTTTACACAGTATCAAAGTTTAGGAGGAAAATCAAATGAAATAATAACATGGATGCAGAAATTGTTTTTGAATTGATGGCCTTTGATGAAGAAATAATTTTTCTGGAATATTTAAAACTTTTTATTGATGTAACGTAGGATTTCTTCAATACCCTATAAAAAAAAAAAAGATATATATATATATATCAGAAGTAAGTCTATCACTCCATGTCTACTGTTACTTGCCAGGGTGGAAAACTAATTTTCTTTACACCCATGAATGAATTGCTCACAGACGTTTAAAGAATTGTTATGAAAGTCCACATCCTGGCCATGTTTGTGGTCTGTATGACAGCAAACACACATTTTTGTTTTCCTGACATTACGGAGGAGATCTAGATCGTAGGGGAATCCTGGATCTGTGTTGGACTGTGGCACAGGTCTTTCCTAGGCACGCTTCTACTTTAGTCTTCATAGCAGCTTTTGGAAGTGGTTAAGATTTATGGAGGTTTGAATTTGCCAAGTTTTTTGCTCGCATTAGCAATCAACCTCTAGCTTTCTGATGTGGAGAAGGACTGGTAAAAGCGGAAATAAAACAAAAACATGGTCAGTTTCATGTCTTCTTTGACATATGCAGACTACCTTTGACTGAACCCTTTTTTTTTCAGAGACAGTTCCTCTCTCTGCAAAGTCTGTACATTGTATACTCTTTGATTAGTTTTTTCCTCATGTTCGTACGGTTTTACGTTTGTCCTGGTTGTGATTTTCAGTGTAAGTGCATGGGATAGCTCAGTTTGTATGAATCACGAAACTCTGGGCAGTTCAGCTTGGTGGATTTTTACCTCCTCTCTTGTCTGTTCGCCTGTCATTCATTCATGCACATGATACACACAGATTGTTTTCCCAGACTTCAACTATTTTTCTATTACATAACATTCCTGCGACTTCAAACATGAATTAAACACTTGAAACTTGAGTAAAAACTTGCACTAACAAAAATTTTAGATCCAAAAACCACACCAAATTTTAGTAAAAAAAAAAAAAATTCAGGATGATGTTTTTCTTCTGCATATGTTTGTTTTTATGTTGGTCATGTAAATAACTGGCTACCATGGTCATTTTGCGAACTAATTTAGAGGAAAATTGGCAATTTGTAAGTTAGAATTAAGTCTGATGCACACGGGTACAGATTTAACAGATTTCTGAGCCATTGTCATCAATTCAGGAATGCTTTGGATACTAATGTCCAGTCATGTTGAGTGGACAGTCATTCATCAATGTCATTTGTAGTCACTCTTAAAATGAGCTGAAAATTATTTTAGGAAAAAAAAAAAAAAAAAAAAAACCGAAAGAATTTGTCAGGGCCAAATCAAAGCACTTTGAAATGGCAGCCACTTTCATAACAGCATCTGTCTTGAAGTGGTGTATCTTAACACACAAAGTTTCCCAAACCCAAACAAAATGTGGGGTGAAATAAGGTGGGTTAGTGTTTAAGTGGAGTATAGCTTTAAATATTATATTTTAGACTATCCGGTAATACCGTATGCATGGCGACTTTGGCCTAATTGTACTTCATATGTTTCTGTGGAACATTACAGAGTTTAAATTTTAAATTGCATGCAGATGCTCGTTTGTCTGTATAATTTCATGCAAATACAGTGTTGGTTTGGTTGTGGATGGTAGTTGAAACAGAGGTATGATAGTTTTGCATGCGAGGGAACAAAGTGTTCTGTGCTTACAGTCTTTGTTCCATACTTATCGTCGTTTTGTCTTTTTCTCCCTCGCCCTCCCACTGGCTCTCTTTTCATTTGGCTTCTACTGCTGCTCTGCTTTCAAACATTGTATATCAGTATGTATATGTTCAGTGCAAAATGTTATTTAGACTTACTCTGATTGAATTATTTTGTACATTGACTTAACGGTGATTTCATTCAAGACCTCCAATTAGATGTAACCCATTTAGTCTTGTTTTTCTGTTGAGTGCAGTTTTGTTACATCTCATTTTATTTGTCACACACATTCTATGCTTGTGCATTGCTCACATCGTTTGTCTTTACTTTTGACATATCTATATTTGTATCACTACAGGGCTTGGTGGAAAACTTTGTTCACGGAATTACACTTATTTCTTTACCTTGGTAACATACAGTTTCCTCTTTGATTTAGACCGTTCCGTTTCCACATTTCTGTTGGTTTGAAATTGTGAAACCTGTTTAAATTGTTAAGCTTGTTTAGCGATTAATTCAAATTTTCATGTTCTTGTAAAAGCCCACATCCTCAAGCTCCTTCACCACTACCCTCTCCCTCTTTTAATTTAATGTGCCCTTTCTATCTTAGATAAAAGATATGGGAAATGTGGCTTGCCAGTTTGTCAGCTCATCCAGATTTTTGATGGTGTTGACCCAAAGATGTTGGTTCTTTTTAAAAAAATCCACTCTTTTAAAATGCAAACTAATTTCTGAAATGCTCATAACTTTGCTGTTAGACTTTGTTATGGTCGTGGCAGTGTCTGATGATATTTTTAGTTTGCGGGATGTGGATTAAATTGCTGAACAAGCCAGGGCTGGAGATCCTTTTTGCGAAGAAAATCTTGAAATTCAGATGTAGAGATGAGTTTCATTGTTGTTAATGCTGAGTCATATTCCTATCTTTTTTCTTTCTTTTCTGTTTTTGTGATGGCCAAACACTGATGTTATAGACATATTCAGATGGAGTTTTATCTTGTTTGAACAGTTATGTTTCAGTGAGCTCACAAAGGAAAAATGAAGAGGATAAATTAGAGGAAGAAAAAAAAACCTAATGATACAGATTTGTCCGTAATCTATTTTGAGATCAGAGTTTATATGGTCTTTGAAAGTCCTTATGATAGCTTCCTCTTCAAAACCCTTAAAGTCCTGAGAAAGTTGCCTTGAGGTACTTGAAAAGTCCTGAAAATTTGCTGGCACCATTATCTGTATAACATGAAAGTAAAATATGACAAGAAAGCAAATATAAAAAAACATTAAAGTAAAATATGACAAGAAAGCAACTGTACACAAAGTGATGAAAGAGACTAAACACAAGACAGAGTTATGAAAGATGCCATTTATTTGTAAACGTTGTTGGGTAGACTGCATAGTAGTTTGTTGTAGTTACATCTTCAGTGAATAGTATGTGACATGTGTGCTGTGTTTTGCGGTGCTTATAGTTCCTGACATTTTATGATTATCCTTTCAAAACAATGTAGGGTCTTGAGTGTGACAAAACACTTATGACTAATGAAAAACCGACATGATCTATATAGTATTCGTAAAAGTCAGTTTCTGAAGTGCAGTGCAAGTTGCAAACCAGTCTGTGTATACTTGTTCGCAGAATAGATCCTAGTCATGCAGAGAAGTCCCCGCTATCGAAAATGAGCCACCTTCGCAGATTGGGAATCAGTTGAAAGCCTCACTGCGTCATTCAGAAAAACAGATGCCAAGATGAATCTGCTGTTTTCAAGTGTCAGGCCTTTCTTGTTCCTTGAACCATCGACAGTGTGCCCCTGGGAGAAGGGAGAGAACTGTTGTACTGGGCCGAGATTTGAACAAAGAATGAAACAAACCTCATGAACACATCAGAATGTTGGACTGAATGTTTGATCCAAAGATGCAGAATTGTTAATCAAGATGTATAATGTAAGCTGTACAATGTAATCTGTTTTTTTTCAGCGTCAAGGTGTTATGTTTGTAAATGTGACCTGGCTAGCTTTACTGTCCCTTTTTCTAATGTGTGTCCCTTTTATGCATGCTTTGATTATTTGTGTATTCTGTCAGTTGTGTGTGTGTGTGTGTGTGTGTGTGTGTGTGTGTGTGTGTGTGTGTGTGTGTGTGTGTTTTTCCTGATGCATGTTATGACTGATGGAGGCAGTTCCTTCATAGCTGAACAAAGATGTGGCAGGAAGGAGGGCTGGGTGGGAAGAGGGAGGGAGGAAGGGTGTGTGTAAGTTATGCTCAAAAGCAGTTTCTAGTTTTCAAACTTTAGTGCCGATTATATTCTCTCTCTCTCTCTCTCTCCTCTCTCTCTCTCTCTCTATCTCTCTCTCTCTCTCTCTCTCTCTCTCTCTCTCTCTCTCTCTCTCTCTCTCTCTTTCCTTTCTCTCATTTCTGTCTTGTCCTCAGCCTCTCACTGTTCATTTAATTCCTTGAAAGGAACATTATGAGGAATATTATAAATAGTCATGTTCCATTTGTCATTAGACTGTGAGACAGCTTTGCACAGGACATTAACTTTCATGTGTATGGCATTGATTATGCATCTGCTGCTTTTGATAGCAAAGGGAATGCTATTCATCATATGCATTTGATGCACATGGTCTGTATCATGATGACATGTTTCTTTCAGTTGTATGTATATGTTTGACTAGTTGGTTACAGCTGTTGTTTTTTTCTGTGATAACACACTTTACAGCTGGTTTGTTAATATAAAACTGTTATTTATTTATGAAATGAAGATCAGGCGTAATTTGATTTATCACCCTTTTTCATGATTTTGAATAATGTTGAACTTTGTCATATTTAGATTTTTTTTTTTAATCTCTTGTTTCAAATGCTGTTGCTTTTTTTTTTTTTTTTTTTTTTTTTTTTTTTTTTTTTTTTTTTTTGTTAATCTTTACTAGTCCGTGAGTTCAAATCTTATTTTGCATGGCATGACAGTGCATGTTTTTCTTTTTTTTTTTCAGATAGATTTTTTTTCTCTAGTAAATCAATGGTTTTTTTTCCTTCCTGGCTGGGTTTTGTTTGGTTTTTGTCATTTTTTCTGCTTCTGTGCATGAGTTGCTTGTCTCTGGGAGGTGCCCAGTGTGTGTTGTGTTTATATTTGGCATGGCTGGTTGGTAGTGTAGAGGAAAACGCACTTTTGAAGGAAGCCAAACTGGTCCAGGTCTGTGGTTTGAGTATTTCACCTGACAGATTTTTTTTTTCTCTCCTCCTGTCCACATGACCTGAAGTACCTATTCTTAAGAGGAGATGGTAAACCAAGGTCCTATATGTCACATGCATGTTGAGAAAAAGGTTAATGTTTCCATACCCCATGGGCCATCTGAGCAGCGAACTGTCAGAGGTTGAGTTACCTAAGGTATAACATGATGTCAGGTGGAGTCCATGCCTCACTGTCAGCTGCCTATCACTTTCCCTGAACTGTGTCAGGTACTGGTTTACTGCTTGGTGGACAGAGAGGGTTTTCAGGCTGAACAACTCCAAGTTCACAAGTGGTATGAACTCATGATGGTCAGCTCCGAAGGTAAATGCTCTGAGCATTTGACCATGGGCCCCAGGCATGTAAGCAGTGAAGGAGTTTTGCTTGTCAAAATTCTGCATTGAAATGAAATATCCACACTTTAGTAGTTAAAGGAAAATGTTCCAAAAGAAAGAAAATATTGATGGCATTGTCATATGCTGACAGGTTTTTCCTCTGGTCTCAGAATCTGTTGTGGTGTAGAGGCTAGGCAGTACAAATTTGAACACGTTACAATTACAGCCTTACGTACACAACACACACACACACACACACACACACACACACACACACACACACACACACACACACACACATTTTTATCAGCTCGTTATGCATGCACTTACACATAACTTTGGTGAACATTTCATTCATATATGAGCAAAGAGTATGAGTGACAGGCAGCAGTTTGGCATATTTCGGTTGACATTTGCAACTGTCTTTTTAACAGAAAGTTTAAAGCTTGAAAGTCAGGAAGGAAAATAATATAAGACATATTGTATGTGGAGATTGACCACAGATCAAGACACAAGTGTACACATTTTGCACTTATATCCCACAGAACCTCTCCATCACCCCACAGTGACAGATGCATCCACCAGAATTCTCAGTTCTAAAGGTAGATGAATTTTACAGACATTTTGCAAGCAGTTAAGATCCAAAGTTTACCCACTGATGGTAAGGCAAGGATGAGGACATTTTTTATTTTCTATATCCACTTGGACACGTTTTTTAAAAAATTTACAAAAAATGCGGTTGTGCCTTCCAAACGTTTGCACAGTCACAAGAGTTTGCAAGTCATCAATTCAAAACCGACAAGTACAAATATAGTTGACTATATTTTACCTGAAATTGAAGTAGCTGAAATTTGTTCTTTAAGTTGACCAAATTAGGGGTTAACTCAGTTGTGGTATACTAAAAATATTTTCCCATGATGTTTTATTTTGGCTGTAATTTAGAGATTCAACAGACATGCATGAAATCACCAAAGCATACAAGCTATGAATTATTTAGACATTCATTACGTTTACTTTTAGAATGTAAAAGATTTTTCATGAAGGCTGAGTGTAAATTTCTGCAACTTTTCATAATTGTCTCTAAATCATAAAAGAAAAGAGAAACTGTCTATCCAAGAATGTTTGCATTGTCCATCAGTACATGTGCTGGGAGATTTTTTTTTTTTTCCCCAATATGAATCATCAGAATAGTGTTTTCATGGTCATAAAAAAAAACAGTGTCTGACGCTTCACTTATCACAAGTCCAACCACCTCTCAAAACCACAATTGCCTTCGTTCTGCCTTCTTCTGTATGGAAAGAAAGACCCCTGACCTGCCCCAAAACAACACTATCATACAGAAAACTACACTTTCTTAATGTAGAAGAAAGAAAGAAATGTGTACTGTTAAATGATCAAGCCACTGGGCTGTGTCATATTTTGAATTGAACCTTGCATGTGTATACAATGTAATTACACATTCTGCTGAACTTGAAACTTTGATCTGGTATGTGAGTGAACCACCCAAGTTCAGAATTCAGCAGAAACATAGAGTTTCCTCTCTTTTCTTTGTTCAATCCCTTGCTAGAACTCTGAGATGCTCCATTGGTGAGATCACGCATATGCAACCATTTTTTAATCCTCTCATTAAAGTAATCACAGGCTGTCTTGGGGATGATTTCTGTACATGACACCAGAGTGCATGTTGTTGTTTTCATGTCATCAGTCCCAGCAGCACACGATGGCCTACTCTCTAGGAAGGTGGAAGGGGATCAACATGCATGGAAAGATGTTTGTTTTATATGCATATGCACCCAGGACTCCAGTTTTAAAGTCTCATCTGAAGACTGGGAGGGGAGTCTACACTGACATCAGCTCCAAAATCTCTACTAACCTGGTGGTCTTCAGTGGGATTCGAACCCTTGACAAGAGCTGGATGCCTTACCCACAAGGCCAACCCGTACCCTGAGAGATAGTTAAGTTCCCGTTTGCCAGGTAATGGTGGGGCACAGTCAATCCAGTCTTGCTTACTAAAATTTGGGCATTGTCATTTTCAGTTAAATGGTACATGGCTGTAAACACATGATGTACACACGTCACATTTTACTTAAAAAAAAAAAAAAAAAAAAAAAAAAAAGAAAAATCAGACAAGGATTGTAGTGTGTTAAATGTTTCTGATTCATCTTCTGCTTATGGAACTTTAAGGCACTCTCTGGTCAGCTTCAGCAATGTATAAAGAAAACAATAAATGTTTACCAACGGCAAGAAAGTTCTCAGTTCTGGGTTAATTGTGTGCATCATGCACACATAGAAACAGATATATGCAAGCACATGTACATGCATACATACATATGCACGCACACACACACACACTCATGCGCACGCGCTCACACTCACTACATCACAGAACATCACACCATACTACATGCACATACATATGCACATGCACGCACACACTCAAGTGCGCACACGTACACAAACATACACACACACACACGCACAGTCCTTTTTTTTTTTTTTTTTTTCCATTTTTTTTTTTTTTTAGTCCACTGTAAATAAGGCACAAGAAACAAAAACAAATCTCTGGTCGGTTCTTGCTTTTTACACTGTGAAATGTCTTTTTTTTTTTAAAGACTGTCTATGTGCCATTTTAACTCTGTATTATTGTATTGATCTTGGAGATTGAGAAAACCTGCGCATTTAACCTGCCAGCTGGCAAAGCTTTGATCCATAGATCTCAGTGATCTTAAGGATGGGGACTCCCATGCTGGAACCGCATGCACTTCTTGGTGTGCCTGTAATACTAATTCTGTGATAGCTGAGTCAGCCAGTGGAAATCAGGCCTTGGGTGCATGGGTAAGCCTGAGCCCTGAATTCAGGGAGATTCAGGCAGTTGATCAGAAGACAGAAGGCTCTAATCAACTGCCAGCTCACACAAAGTTCTCTTGAATTCCCTTATCTGAAACATCTTACATGAAACTGAGAATTTGGTGAGCAAAATCATGAATTTCTAAAGTTTATTTAAAAAAAAAAGGGTGTGTGTGTGTGGGGGGGGGGGGGGGGGGATCTTTTGTAATGGAGGACAACAAAATGGTAAGTCAAGCCAATACTATGTTCTGTGAATGCTAAAAACTAGATTAAATTGGAAGATATCTTTCCTTTGTAAGGCCTTTAGCAATCAGTTCAAGCAGTTAACACTATGATAAAGTAATCATGATTTCAGTTAAAAGCCAAACCCTCATGCACAGTAATCAAGATTTCAGTGAAAAGTACAACCTCCCTGCACATTTCCTGAGCTAGAATTTTGAATGTAGAAGGATTTGGCTATGACTGTTCTATATGCACTTGACATAAATTCATGATGAAACAGACCCACAAAACCTGAATAATCTTCTGGCAAAGGTTTTGGGCAACATGAACCTATGAGAATAAAGAGTACTCCATGCATTCCAAAATCCATCATCTGTTTCACACTGTCCATCCATTCTCAATATCTGCACATTGTCAGATTTTCCGTCCAATTTTTTTTTTTTTTTAAGTTGATAATCTCTCTGTGATGATATTCATTCTCCTGTTACATATCAAACTGTCTCAAAATGATTTGGTTGGAAAAGTCACATGCTGTTTAGAAAGAAATCAGTTTGGACCAAAAACAATTGCATGGGTAATCAGTTTGAAGATTACATGCCATTACTGAAATATACAAATCAGACTAGAGCCGCATTAATACATAAGTGAGATACTGGGTTCTGGCAGTCAACCCTCAAATTTTCTCCACAATGCGAACACATTTCTAGCATTGGCAATTAGATCTTTGAATTCTTAATATGGTTTGATATAATGCTACTCAACGTGTTACTTGCAAATCTAGTGAGATCATGTTACACTCCACAGCCGATAATGCAGAGACCTGCCTGGATGATATGAAGCCAGAATCGGAGGCCGAGTTTGACAAGTTTGGGGAAGTCCTCAAAAACAAAATCCAGAGCATGGAGGTGAGACTGCCATTTTCTTTGCTCTTATGTATGTGGACATGTGTATGTGCCGGTATGATGTGCAGTGTAAAACTTACCTAACTAATGAAGGTGGTGATGGCAACAATTTGATCAGCTGTGTATTTAATTGTGAATACAATGTAGGTCATTATGACTGATCAAGCATTTTAAGTTTTATACGAGAAACGTCATGGTTGACAAAGCAGACTTATCAGTTATTACCTCTTTATTATTCCCACAATATAATTTATACATTGACATCAGTTTTTTCTTAAAAGAAATTATTTTACCAACTCTTTCATGAAAAAAAGAATCCTTAGACCTTACCTCGGTGTTTTTTTTTTTTTTCAATTTATTGGATCTGTGTCTTTCACAGGACCATCAGCTCTACACTGCCTTCGTGGTTCAGCTCATCAATGAACTGTCCTTAACCTGTAAGTATACCCAGAGTGTATCACCGCGAGAGAATCAAATGTGTAATTCTCTTTTTCTTTTTGAAGCATATTTGGTCTACATGAAAGGTTTTTTTTTTTTTTGTTTGTTTTGTTTGTGTGTTGTTTTCAGCTTCCTCCCAAAGTATGACCAGGTTGTTGTATAACCTGAAACTATGGTTTGACTGCCAGCTGTGCTGAGGCCCACTCGCATACTAGTGATCTACAATCACACAGCTCGCGCATCGATGATGACTGCATGAGTGCAAATTCTCGCAGTTTTTCATGGAACTGCCCAAAACAGAAGTTCTGACTGATCCCATTTGGTTGGTTAGTTGCTTGCTTCTCTCTGAGAGAGAGAGAAGCAAGCAACTAACCAACCAAATGGGCAAAAAAAGTTGAACATGTGCAGGAAAGCTTTCAATTTTTTCTTATCCAGAAACGGAGCTTTTTTGTCTGCCTGTGAGAAGCTCATAGAACAAAGCACCGTTGTCAAAGATTAGCATGCTGTTTGTGTTTCTCTGTCAGGTGGGACAGTCAGAAGCTCTCTCTGAACCCAGCCGTATGTCTAGAGTCCCCAGGCTCCCACTTCAGCCTTTTTGTTCTTTTTCTCTTCTTTTCTTTTTTTTTTTTTTTTTTGGGGGGGGGGGTAGCAGTTGTTGCTTGGAAGCACCTTGGTCCACTGTGTGGTGTTTCAGCTGTGTGTGTTCAGGTGTAGTCACAGGTGTGTTGACAGTGAAAGCTCCCAGTGGAGGTCCTGCCAACACAAGGCTCTGTCTGTTACAAAATACTCCTTCTGCCGGCTTGCAGCCAGATGTAATGCCCCTGCCCCTCCCTCATCCTTCACTCCTCCCCCTCCTGGCCACTCCACCATCCCACCCGTCTTTTCTAGCCGAAGTGTGATTTATGCAGAGCAGTGTGGCAGGGGACTCGCACCTACCTCACACACTCCAAACAATTTGTCTATGCTTTTTTTTTTAATTTAGTGTGAAAGAAAAAGTCCTGCAGAATGACTTACCTTTCTGACTGAATATGTGTGTGTGTAGTATCTTTCTGCTTTCATTTATGATCTGATTTATCCATCAAATTGAGGGGATTTATACATTTGGTGTCTTCCATTATGCTGTGATATAATTAAATTTTTATTCATTATCAGTGTGTGTGTGTGTGTGTGCGCGCGCATTTAAGAGAGTTCTGCCTAATGTTAGGGGAAATGATTTGTTTAGGATTGAAGGGAAAGACATGTTTGGTATCTTCATTGTAGTGTATAAGTTGGATTTTCAGGGAAGTTGGCAGTCTTCTAGAGACTTTGTGTCTGCCCAGTCTAAAGGGAAAACGGTCTGATTTTGTTCCTTGGTTCATTCCACCGGTCATGTTGATGCTGATTTTTCCTGTTTTCTGTTCACAGTGGGCGTGGATGAGGTGAAGAAGCTGGGCGTCAGCGTCAATAGTCTGTACCACGAGAAAGAAAGGCAACGAAGGTCAGGTTCTTTTTCAAAGCATCATATCACAGGAATTGGATCATGTTCAGTGCTTCAGAAGGAAATGGTGCCTGCATTTTTAGGGGAGATCAGATGTAGCAGACAGTCATTGCAGTCATTTTGGTATAATTAGAGTGATTCATGTTGCTCACGGGCCTTGGAATGTACAAAATGTTGGCACATTCTGAGACGCCATACCAATCTCAGCGCCATGTTTGACGTTGACAGATTGCTGGACTGTGGACTTCCACAGTCAGTGAACATGATTGGGTAACTCTGAACTGGACTATGACAAGTTCATGTTTTCCAAGGTACAACATTGAAAATGCATACATTTCGTAACCAAACTGCTATGGGAATATTTCACATTTTGCCCTTGAAATGTATATATTTAACTGTTACCACATAAGAGATGCATTCCACAGTCATTTATGATTATATTGTATACAGCATGTACATGTCTGCCACCTCATAGGATGCTTATCGGCAAAAATCATGTATGCAAGTTAGGTGAGGGGAGAGAGGGTGGGTATAGAGAGGAGAAAGATTAGGGAGATGAGGATAAAAGTTTTTTTTGGACAAAAACAAAAAGTACTAAATTGGTCAACATAAAACCAGAAAATGTAGCCACTTTACTGGCAGTATTATCATTCACAGACCTGTGCATGCATACGCATTTCGTAGAGGGAGGTGAGGAGATGTTGTTTTATCCTCTCTGTGACATTATTGTTATGCCACTCGTTCTGGTTTTCTCATATACAGCTACACCAAGTTGACCCTGGTGCTGTCCTGGTGCAGGGAGCAACCCATATTATGAAGCAACCATTATGGAAAATACTTTGTTGCTGCCACCTCCCTTTGGTAGTTTTCAGTGGTGCTTGATCCAACAGACTGGTGACACCACTTGCTAAGCCCCCATGTCTGATGAAAGTGATTGTCAAGCCTCGGGTTCTGCCACCAACATCCATCCAAAAGTGAAAAGAAACTGAAATACGGCCAGTGTAATAAGATAAGGGTTAAAAGGACAGCAGAATAAAGTGTTTTTGATGATCATCGGTGAGGATAATGATGCTATGGAATTCCGGTCTGGCCTGAGATCACATGAGATTGCTATGCGAAATGCTTCCTTTCACAGTTTTATGCTAGCTGCCTTACACAATATGTCCAGGCCAGAGGAGACATCTGTGTGCTCCGTGTTGTCATTTTTGCCAGGTGATTTGGTGTCATATGTGTCATTTGGAGTTATGGGCCTGTAATTATTTCATTGTAGGAGCAAGAGTTACTCTACTTTTGTCATTTTCTGTTTACTGTTCTCAGCCTTGTGTAAGATTTTCTTTCCTAGACGATTGCTCAGGAAATCTGAGCTACTGTTTCATACAAGCATCCATTAGATGGATGAAGCACAAGTAAGGTTCAAGTCTAGTTACATTTGAGTGCATAACATGCTTAGCAGGTCTAGGTAGGAAGTGTCTTGGCCCAAAAGTCCTAGAAACACACGCTTCCAGTGGGACTCAAGTCTTGAAGCCACAACCTGCCCACCCAAAAGATGCTAGCAACATTGGATGTATTTTGTCCCAGATTTACATTGGATTCATCGAAGATTCACCAGTTTTCAGGAAGCTAACCGAAGATCAATTCATAAGAAATACTTCTACGAATTCAGTATTTTCCAGGCCCATAGCCTTTTAATATGCTCGTCCTCAAGAGACAGGACGTGTGTTTACTCACAACTTACTTTGCAAATTGCCTTTAGCATTACACTGAATTTTGGGTTTATTATGGGCAGGAAACGGAGAAGAAAAAAAGAAAGAAATCTAAAGCCTCCATCAAGGTGGACCGAGCAGATGATCTGGATCTCATTGGGGATGCCACAGGAGGAAGAGGAGGAGCTTACTATGATGATGATGATTTTATATAGTGACAGCTCAGCTTGGTGTTGTTGCCCACGGTTGTGCATGTGCTTTGTGTGTTTGCATGTGCGTGTTTGTGTGTGCATGCATGGAGAAGTGAACCTCCTTTGACAAACACCTTTTTGCCTCCAACCTTTGCATTAACTGCGGTCAACAGCGGGTCTGCATTTCATCCACACAGCCATTGTTATCTACTTGTGAACTCTTTTCTAAACTTTAGTGATTTCTGTTTAATCAGTAGTTGACGAAATGGAAGTTCAGGGTGTTTGTTATTGTGTCATGGCTCCCAGTAGGAATCAATTTTAGAAACGTTTGAGCATTGGAAAAAGGTTTAATTTTTGAAATCGTCATTTTGACTGTATGGATTTTTTTATTAAGTGTGATACCTTAGGGAATGTGTTTGAATCCATATAAAACTACTACTACTGAAGCATTTCTTGCTACTGATCAACAATTAGCAAAATGACAACTCGGACTTGATATTTGCATTACTGTCATTGTTCATGAAGATCTTCATTTCTATGAAGAATCTACTTGCATTTCATTTTTAGCTTTAATTGTCAGTTTTTTTTTTTTTTTTAACATGCTTTTAGCCCAGATTTAGCCACCGCAATGGGCAGTAAGAATGATCCGTTATGGACATTGCTGCGGATCGAGGAGATACTTCAGTGATCATTTGCAGAGTGCTCTGATCCTGAAGGAAGGAGGCAGAGAGATTCCAGAACTGTGAAGCCATGCATTTTAAGTGCAGTCTGTACACCGGCTGACCAGAAGTACAGTACACTTCCTGAGAAAAGTGTATCTAGAGTTAATTTGTTTCTTCTTTCAAGCAACTGCTGAGACTGAAGTATCTTTTTCCAGCATGTATCAATTTTCTCTGGAAAATATTCCAATCATTGATGAGAAACATTCTAAGCAAGAAATTCTGGGTGGTCAGGTCTTTTTGTCGCAACTGCGACTGATACATGTAGTTGTTAATGAAACTGCTGCAGTACATAATTGTTAATTAAACTGATATAGAACATAGTCATTAAGGAGAGTGATACAGAAGATAGTTGTGAAGAACATAGTTATTAATAAAACTGATACAGTACACAGTTGTTAATAAAACCAATATAGAAGAACATAATCATAATGATACTGATACACAGGATAGTTATGAAGAACATAGTTGTTAATGAAAGTGATACACAAAAATCTTTCATGGAAACGATTCTGAACACAAAAATCTTTCATGGAAACGATTCTGAACATAGTTGCTAATGTAACTAGTACAGAAGATAGTTGATAATGAAAACAGTACAGGACACTGTCAATGAAATCAATCCCGGATATAGTTGAGGAAACAATGCAGAACGTAGTAATATAAATGAAAGTGGAAGTCTTGTTGGGAACACAATGTTTTTCCTGTTCTCAGCAACCTTTACTGACGAGTCCTTCCTCGAGGTTAATCATTCAATGCGGACAAATTACCATCTGGACTTTTATCTTTTTTTCTGCATGTTTTCTTATGTAGGCTTTGGATTTTTATCATATTTGTGCATTTTTCTTTCCTTGGGCCTTAATGTTAATCACATTCTGTGTATATTTTTATGGGTGTTTTTATTCTCAAAGAATCCAAGATCTGATTTTTCACAGTTTATGTTTGAAGAGGAAATGAGTTCTGGATATTTGATGGCTCTTGATTGATTGAAACCTCATTCCTGATATGAAAACCGATCTGCATGTTTTGTGCTGCATCATTCAAATAAACAGGTGAGATTTCATTTTGTGTTGCTGTCTTGTATTGTTTCCCCAAGGAATCTGCTGCTGGAAAATTTCGTATAAACATACTGCAGGCATGCAGGCAATCAGAGGCTCTGCTTTAGTTCGCCCGGTGTGATCCAGGGGACTTCATACTGTGTCCAAGAGGGTGGCAGAGAGAGGGATTTGTGGCCATGTTTTTTTTTTTTCTTTTTCAAATAGTGTTATTGGATATACTTTTTTTCTTTAAAAAAAAAAAAAAAATTGTGGAATACGTATTTGAAGTGCTTTGATATTTTACTGGGAGGCAAGAAGGGGAGGGAAGGAATCCAGAAATCCTGTAACCTCTAGATTCAACGCTGGAACCTATTTATGAGGGGGGGTGAGGCAACAGATGAAGGATGTGTATGTTTATATACACACAGGGGCTGTTGGTCCTAATGAATGAAGCTGTATGGATATATCATTCTTCATGACAGACATCAAACAATACACACACAGAGACAAAAGAATGAAAAGTTTAAAGATTTCTTTAATAACGGTTAAGACAAAGTAACGAGCGCAACAAAAGGTTTCAGACTGAGAGTCCAGGCAGATAGATGATGGATCGTAGTGCCGATATTCAACACATGTCACTGAAAGCCACTGTCACCTTTCACAACATTCCACATTGCTATGAAACACAGATTTCTGTAGTCAGAGAAACGCAGGCAACATGAGTGACAACTAGGACTTGGTCACACAGACATGTTTCAATAACGAAAGTTCAGTGGCTGATCACACAGAATAACAGTTCCGTCAATGAATGTTGAAAATCGGGGGTCTTTGATCAGAAAGGCCTTGCAGCATTGCAAAACTGCATGCTCAAGGCTGTGGATGACTTGGATCAGGGCTGAAATGTACGATGACTTCATCAGAACAAAAACCATTTAACTGGACTTTTGGTGTTCTGGTACAAATCATGACAGAATGGAGAGTTCTCCTCATCTCCACCAAATACATTTGGTGATGGGCCATGCAACTTACAACATCAAACATTCATCTGATTTCCAACATCCATACTTGATTACACTGTCCTTGTTACAAGCCACTTTCACACACATTCCACAGTATCAACAATGTAAAAAAAAAAAAAAAAAAAAAAAGAAAAAAAATAAAAAAAAATAAAAAAAAAAAAGGGGTGTAAGGGGACAAAATGGGATGCTTTGAAAAAAAAAAAAAATTGGTCCAAGCTATTTCGTCAACTACAAACAAAAAACATTTTCAGATGGAATATGGGATGCATTTGAAAAAAAAAAAAAAAAAAAAAAAAAAGGCTGTATGGAATGTGCTTTGATGCCCAGGGGAGGGAAAATGGCCCAAGACCGACCAAGGTGCGTCCCTGGCTAGAAAGAGCAAAAGTCATAAAGACATCCAGAACATACGACTTATGCCACTGTCGGCCAACCTCTCTTGACTTGATTCTTCTGTGACTTCTGCCAGAGACCGAAAAAATGGAGAAGAGGGCTCACCCAAATCAGGCCACTTAACAGAGTACAAACATGTACATCCTCAGTTAACTGTGAATTGTTGGAAATGGACAAACCCCCTTTTTTTTTTTTAGAGGAATTCAAAAAAAAAAAAAAAAAAAAAAAAGAATTTGGCATAAAAACGGAGGGAGAAAAGTCGAGCACCAAGTTGAAAAAAAAAAAATTCAAAAAACTGATCTGTGAAAGTATCCAGCAAAAGCAGATGTGCAGTACACAAGTCAACTATGACACACAACTCCAGCAGAAAAATAATCCAAGGGAAAAAAAACTATTCAAATTGCTCTGGGTGCTGACCAGTAAACTGTGGACATCACTGCCAAAAAAAAGCATGTCAATCAGGATGATTAATTCGTGATGCTACTGACTCTTGACTAGATTTTGAAAGATCCAGCTTTGATACTGAAGGTAAGTGAATCTGAGAGAGCTGACCTCCTTCAGGTAACATCTTCCTGAAATGATTAAGTCACAACTGTGCCTTCTAACATGGCGTAACAGATTGAAGATGCTATTTACACATCAAGAGGAACTGCACACACACAAATACACAAAGCAATGGTGCGTGCAGAATGGCATCCATCACATCCATTTCCCCACTTGGCACCACACTAGGAAACGTTGCATTCATTAGGATCCCTCGGGATCTGCATACTGGCCTTGTGGCAATATAACATTGGTATCAAAGATGAACTGGTCTCGCTTTCTCTTTGAGATTTTAACTTGTGTCCTGTGCACATTTTGTGTGCATTGCAACGAAACTGGATTCTACCCTACACAGTTCTATGCCGACGTTCCCTCTGCGCTGTTCCCCTAGCCTCTGATGCGCACCACTCTCATGGAAAATTGCAGTCTGACATGGTTAAGAATGCTAACCAAAGCGGAGTTTGGAGGGATATCCCCCATCACAGAGCTGTTTTTGTTTACGATGCACATCCGTCGCAATCACCTACGTGAAGAGGACAACAGGTAACGCCCACCAATATCATTGAGCAGGTTTTAGGGTGAAAAGGGTAATGAAATGTAAAGGTATGCTAAAACAGCTCACTCAGAGGTGAAAATGATCAAACTGTTGACTGTTATCCCCTTCTTCCTTCCCACCTTGCCCTACCCCAGCCCACCCCCCTACCCCCAATCCTCCCACATAGGAATATATCTCCTCTTTGTTTACTGGTCACACTCTCCTCCACACCACACTTGGTCAAATCGTGACAAAAATCTTGGCCAATGCAGAAGCTGAAATGGGAAGTCATGGGCATATACAGGGTTCACAATCTTTGCCTGTCTGTTTTCAGGGACCAGTGGTACACTGCAGATACAAAGTTATATTCATGCATAATGATACAGCACAATTAGCTCTGGCAACACATTTTCTTCAGGCAGTGAACCTTTACCAAGATGTCTCGACGTCTACATTGACCTATAGGCAGTCAACGAACATGGGACAGACAATGAAGTGGTACAAGACGACTCCCCAACACAAATAGCTACAGGGTGCAGTCGGTCAAGTATGGGCTATCCCGTACAGCCAACAGCATGGAGCACTACAACTACTGTACGATTCTAAATAGCTGTGAAAGACTGAGGTAACCTATGAACAGGATAAACAATGTAGAGAAAAGAGAGAGAAAAAAAATGTCATGCTCCTCCTGTACTTCAACAAAATTTTCTGATTTCAGTGGGTTTTTTCCCCCCATTGGTAACTCCTCAATTGTGATCTGTTGTTCGACAAAGTACTGATGTTAAGTAGTTCTTTTCCAGTGATCGCCTAGCGTACACCCTGAGCATGACAGCAGGGCCGCTCTAAATGCAAGTTTTCAACCAAGCCACAGCCAGAGCAAGAACATAACATACCCTACACAAAATTGCAGCAAAAATATGATATTCTTCTCAACACCACATACAAAAAATCAACATTGATGACTACAATCAAGGTGATGATGACAGCAACAACAACATACGAACAAGGCTGAGTAATGACAAGAAACGTAATAAGGCAATATCACAAATACCTTTCAAGAAAACCAGGGCAAGGGTGGGTTAAAGAGAGATGAAAAAAAAAGTGGCAATACAGTTTTGACACATTAATCTGCCATTTACCATTTTCTGTCAAGACATTAGCCCCTGTCCACATGTGACCTGGTTACAGACAATTCTAATAATTAGATACTGATTTCTATTCCTCTTTTGATTCTATTCCATATAAAGATTTTTTTTTTAATTAAAAGAGAGAGAGAGAGATAGAAGGCAAAAGAAAAATCCTTGTTACGCCAATTCATACCATAGTGGCCATTCACTTTATTGAACCAGACTTCAATGGTCCCTTGATGTCATAAGCGAACGTTTTAATTTTTCCACTTCTCGTCCTTCTCACCACCACTGCCCCTCCTGCTTCTGAATCACTTGAGAAAAAAACAAAGAGCAAATGTGGTCTTTGCTCAGTTGTTTTCACAACCTGTTCATTCATAAATACATCTGCACCAAGTCAAACTAAGCACACTGATCTGCCCTTTCTCCAGTAAGATTTGCTTCCATGTATCAAACCAACTTGTGTCAGAAGACTTTCTATACATGTTTTAAAAAAAAAAAAAAAAAAAAACAAAAAAAAACGACTCTTCATCAGAAACATCGGACTGAATACAGACTGGCTGACTGGACTTTGAATTGATGTCCTCTTTCATGACAACATGCTTGCAAACAGATTAGTACCATTTCAGACAGAGCAAAACACTGACAAAGTAAGTGGACTGTTGAATAAAAAAAAAAATGGGAGAGAATTCCTAGCAACCAGCCAGACATGTACTAATGCCAAACTGTTGATCAGACCAGCTGTCCTCCAGCTCTGAAATCGTGAACTAAAATGTGTCACACCATTCAAAAAAAAAAAGAAAGAAAAGGGAAAAGAGCCACAAAATCAATTAGTACCATCTTCAATTCTGAAAACTTGCCTCAAAATACAGTGGATCTCCCTTTGAAGACTTCTTTTATCTAGAACTACAGAGAAAATTCTTTCCATTTAGAACCCTCTCCCATCTAAATCTCAATTTCTTATGATGTCCAGGTTTTTACAGAGAGGTTCTACTGTAATCTGAAATGTTCTGTGCCAAAAGCTCCCTGTGCTGTGGGCTTAATGATGAGCGTCCCTAAACTGATGTCAAAGTAGCAATAGTCCGTTGTGTATCAGTCCATGCATGGAACACAGTTTTAAGCTTCGGTTCCAAGTCCTCCACACATGATGGCATTTGCATGCTGTGGAATTTATGCCACCTATGAAAAACTGCATGCATCAACAAACCCATTTAATTCCAGTTTAGACCAATACTTTGCAAAACGCATAACACACTAGATTTCATGCACTGTTCACTGTTCATACAACCTGGTTTGGAACTCAATGTCATCACTAAAAAGGAAACCACGGAGCTGGGATTAATGGATCGTTGGTCCGAAATAAAAACATATACACACACAGAACAGAGGATCACTTCTAATCTGCCCCCACAGTAGATGAGCCCATTTAAGAACAAATCTATGAAAGCATGTCTTGAGGTGACACTATTATCTTCATTCATTGTACTAAAATTTGTGCACCCTACAAGCAGATGCACCTTACATGAACACGAGTTGTGTGCATTAGTATTGAGTCCCAAAATGATGGTGTCTCAGGACCACAGGTATATGATCTCCAACAACCCCAATCATCACCAGTTTGAGAAATCTAAACCAAATTCTACAGACTGACACTGTGAAGCTATGGAATCTGTTCTGGAAAAGACTGAAACTCTGTGCAAAATGCAAAACAGTAATGGCTAGAAGAAACTTTGCAACACTTGAACTATTCTTCCTGCCATTATTCTCTCACACCCACATCTCACACACACACACACACACACCAGGCCAACCATACACCCCCACACACACAAAGTTTTCCCATGGTACAAAAAAAAACCCTCATCATTCAGTGACGAAATAATCATTTAGCCAATCATGTACACATGTACACACACACACAAACACACACACAATGGTCTTACGATGACACAGGGCTGAATTTCCAAAAAGATACATGATTCATAATGACTAAAATTATCATGCCACGAACACATGAACTGACTGAGCTCTCAGTGTTCCTTGTGAATTAAGTAGATTCTGATACAGAAGATCACACTGTCGAGCTCCAGGTCCTCTTCAGAACAAAACCAGCACAGGTTCAGGCTTACATCTGTTATGATCTCCTGATGCAGAGATGTCATATCGACCATGACCCCATGACCTGATAACAATGGCAGAAAAAAAAACTGAACACAAATCACTGCAGGCATGACATCTAATGTTCAATAACTATGGATCTAGAGTAGCATTTGCAAAAATGAAAGCGTTGAGGTTCACAAAACATATACAAGAAAATCAGGAAACAGAGCTAAACATCACAACGTAACAGTGCACTGTAACCCAAGGTGAACCGATTCGTTTACAAAGCATAATGTATATCATGTTGGCTGCTACCCAACACACAAAAGAACACAGTTCTGTGAACCAAACAAATGCTGATGTTCCTATCATTTACTCTTGCTGTTGTTTTCAATGTATAAAGTGCGTGAAAAGATGAAAAGGCAGCACTTTGTCAATCCAAGTTCCTTCTTAAGTATGGTTCCATACATGTATAGTCTGTAATTTTCCTTTTTTTTTCCCCCCAGCAACACACACACAAATGGCAGGAGGAGTATCGAGAAGCTCCAAACTAAGTCCCCACTCCACTCTGCACCCCTGCCCCTGTCCCTTCCTAAGTATTCAATGACGTCTGGGCGCATAAGTGCTGGTCTCAGACAAGAGAGCAGCAACACTATCCTATGAGCAGCTCACCATCACCGCAAGAAGCATGTCCCAGCAACACTGCACACAAGAATCCACGTCTCTTGGTAGATGAAGGGTTCAATGAAATAAAAATCAATAATAAACCCTGCAAGGACTGATTTCAGTCAATGTGGTGATGTGGTTTTAATTTGACACGCGAGAGCCCATTACTGTCTGACTAGCCGAACAACACGAACCCCTTCCCAGTTCAGGGATATGGTAAAAATAGTGACAAGAAAACAAAATTTTCAAACATGATAGATATGTATAAGTACATTCACACTGTGAGTAAACAAACAAAATGATAACAACTTCCTGGACAAACGACTCCATTGTTCATCTCACAAAACTGAATCCATACCAACAATAACACGGTGTCCATGACACATTGAAAGCTAGTAATGGCAGCTCCAAAAAACAAAGCAAGGAAATAAATGCAAACAATATCACATATGGTCACAGCTGACTACAGCCACTATCAATTACACCGAAAAAAAAAAAAAAAAAAAGAAAATAGAATCAAGGTCTATCTGTATCAGCCAGGAAGACAGAAACAAAGAGTAAAACTGAAAAGATTGTTGTAATGATACCCAAAAGGCTGAAACAAACAACAGGTCAAGATAAAGGACCGTAATTTTTGGACTACAAGGCACTTGGGAATACAGGGTACATCCCATGATAGTTAAGAAATATTCAATTTCATCCATAAATAAGGCGCTTAGGGAGAAAATACGAGGCATTTATTTCGTGGCGTACACACTGCCTCTGTATGCCCGACAGAAAATGCAAATGCAAAAATACTTAGACTGACATGACATGCTGTGGTCTCTATGTTGGATTCATGAGCAATGTTTTGAGCCATGCAGACACAGACACTGAACATGACTTGTAAATCACATGCAGAAATTGGCCTAAACAACAGGGTGCCTAAACTGATTTCGCCATATACAGGGCACTTTGATAAACAAAGACGCCACGGTCAGAATTTGAGGAAAACGCGTTGCCTTGTAGTCCGAAAAATACGGCAGTGGAAATGATACTGAAATGATCCCATCCATGCATTTCCATATAACAACAGCATTACACTCACACTGAAACAACAGAAACAACAGTTCATGCATCCAGCGTAGAAAACTGTCATATTATCTCCCACGTCCTTCTCTGGAATGAAGCCATGTCATTTGATTTTACTACATGTTCACATGTACACATGGTGAACATATAAATGTACAAGCTTGTATGGGAGCGTTTTATCTGTAGTAGTTAGGGGCAGGAGTGTATATATGTGTGTGTTTATGACTGTGCTAAAGTGTACTGGAGTGTAGGCATGTGTGAATGTTTACGCTGACATCTGATAAACTATCCCCGTGATACAGTGTAGCTTAACCTTTCTTAATTAATTGGATAACCAATTTTCATGTAAAGCACACACACAGGAAAAAAAATTAAAGGAAAAAAAAAACAGGACCAATCTCCTCTCCAAACCCCAAAAGGATGAAACTTTCACAAATTCCTATCATGCCTCAGGGGGAAAAAAAAAAAAAAAAAGAGAGAAACATCACAACACGGTCTGACAGTCGCCCATGAAGTACAAGTGCTTCATTTCAAAGACTTCTTTTTTTTTTTTTTTTCTTTTTTTTTTTTACAAAATGATATAAAAGACTGATGACATTTTTAAAAAAAATGACACAACAGGACGATGACCCTATGTGTCGCTGGTGAAAAGAACACCGCTGATGTGTTCTTCTTGCTTCAATGAGTGCAAGATGGCAGGGCCAGAGGGGGGTAAGGGGATGTTGGAGGTGGTGCAGGGGAGCAGGAAGCCAGTGCCACGCCCTATGGCTCAGGTGTTGTTGGCCTGAATGGTGTGATGTTCATCACCTGACACACCCAGTGGCCGATGTCAATGTCCGAACTCTCAAACTTCTTCACAAAGGAGTGGGTTCTGGAGGCAGACAAATAACACACAGCACATCGGTCAAGATTCCCTGCCATTTTCTCAGCAGCTGAATGGTGCTGTTTCGTGAACAGTCCCAATATATTCAAAACAGTTACCGATACAAATGCAGAAAACAGGTTCAGACAATCCTTTTATACAATCACAAATGCATGACATATATTCACTTCACCCGTTTTTTTTTTTTCAACAGTTTCACTTTTATCACAGGCAGCACCGGTATGTCACTATCAATGTCAACTTTTCCCTTTAACCTAACTGCCAACGTAGTAGTAACCATGACTGAACATGGTGAGGGTATACTGGTTACCAAAGAAGCTCAATAACAACTGAAAGAGATAACCATTCATAAGAACAAACCCTTCCCCTTTTGGTGATCTCGTTTGTGGTGAACAACCTGTTTTAGCAGAGGATCTGAATCAGTTTTCCACCCTTACTTGGTTCAGAAGGCATCTTTCTAATTTTGTTGCCTTCTGGTCTGCATCTTCCAACTAAAAGAGTCCAATTTACGAGCGATACAGTCTTGAGCCTTTTGCATGGTAGCTGTCATTTCAGCCCCCGACTTGCCATTTCAGACTAAGCTGCCATTTGAATTTCAATTCTCAACTTCAGAGAATCTGGACCCATTTACAGTCCCTCGGTCTACCCCTGAGACCCATTCCTTTTGAAATATGGCTGACTTGTGTCTCCAGAACAGCTCCCAGTGGACCACAATCTGCCCACTGGGTTTTTTAACTGGAAAGATCTACTTCAGGACTACTGGGTCCTTTCAGAAGTGACACAAACTTTATTTCACTTTTCCTACTCTGTGATGGCCATCCCAATCTGGACAGAAGTTCTGAAGGACCCAGTTCCAGCACAAGTTTTGCTCTCAGTACAAACGGAAAAGCTTACTTAGATACTGACATTTCACATTTCCAAACAGTGCTATTTTAAGAGTACTCACCATCAAAGACTGAAGGTCAGCCCTGTCGGCAGGATTTTTCTTCAAACTGCACACACACAGGAATCACAATTCAACTTGCAAGTCCACTGCACAGGTATGCATCTCACGTAGACTGGATAAAATATCTAAATTCTGTTAACGCAAAGCCTGTTTGCATTCAATCGTTTTCTGCTTGCATTCCACAGCTTTAACTGCAAGGTTTTAAGCACACAAAAAAGCCCAATGTTGAAGACACTGATCAGGAGCTGGTTTACTAAACGAACAACTGCTGTCAATGAATGTAATGCAACTACTCATGGAAAGCATGGTCATCTGCTAAAATCAAGTTTAATAAGCCACAGTCG
>JADBJO010001861.1:132500-225000 GCA_016801955.1 Conus betulinus
AGCATGTTATGTGAAATCATCTGTGAGGCAATGTACCAAGTTTCTTTCATAAGCAGTATGTTTTCTACATGTCTAGAAGTTTAATGTTAGAGCTAACCCATCATCTACACCAATGTTCTTCTGACTGTGAATTCTACACCAGGCAGCCATTCATAATTCCCTCTGTATAGTTCCTAAACATCAACATGGATTAACACAAAGAAATCTTCTGCAGTTTACAAGTCTTGCCACCTATCACAAACTCTTCCGTTTTTTAAATACTAGTTGTTATTCGGCAGCAGACCATCTGCCTGGGTTTACATGTGCAAAAAAAGAATGATTTTCAGGCAGAGCAAATTTTGTGAACACCCTAACAGGAAAACATAATGTGTTAGAATTCCTCGATTTATATGCCTTTTAATTCAGACGCAGCTTGTTTGCTTCCAAGTGACTTGTTTTCCCTTACTGTCTCAAAGCAATGAAGCTAGTTTTGTTCACAAAAAAAAAAAAAAAAAAAAATTAATGATGTCAACCATAAAGCACATTATTCAAAACCACTCTTTTCTATGCAAGCTGCACTGATCAACTGCATACTTTCTTTCTTTTTTTTTTTTTTTTTTTGGCAATGCATTAAGTTATTTTTGTATCCTATTTCTAGATAAACTCATCAATATAGTAGTTCAAACATCCAAGTACATGTCAATCAAATAAGTAGCAAAGAAACTCCATCTTACACACCATGTGTGTTTGACTCATGAAAATGATGAGGTAAAAGACTGGTTTAATCATGAATGAGAGACAAGCGGATCTGCTAAGATGGCCCAAGCACACTGAATCTGCAGTGTAAAACTACTCTGTGGTGTGGTTTGTTATATGTCCAATCATGTACCATTTCCTGGTTTCTTACATGTCTAATCATGTACCATTTCCATCTCCTCCTAATAAATCAACTTAATTTTCCAGGACTGTTTTTAAAAGTTCTTTTTTGTTTGTTTCAACCAATCAGCAAACTTCTTTGTTTCTTTTTCTTGCTTTTTAAGCATGTTGTATCATGGGCAATGCTAGTTTGCAAACATAATTTGAAAACCAAAGGATCAATTTCATGGCGAGGTAATAGTTTGCAAACATACTTCGAAAACCAAAGGATCAATTTCATGGCGAGGTAAAAATGACTTCCCTTTGAAGGAACAGGCAAGTTATGACACCACATCTTTTGTGTATGGAGAGCTAATTAGAAATGTTCTGTTTTTATGTAGTTTTTGTTGTGTCTTTCTGTGAAATAAAATGAAGTATCAACAACTCCAAAAAATAGTATATGGTGTTGGAAGCAAACAAGAGAAAACAAAAAGGAAGACAAGTTGGAGACAGAGAAAGATGAGCATCACACTGGATTAGCTAAAGAACTGAAAGAACCAATGCAGAGTATTACACACAAACAAGTCTCCATTAGCGAAAGTGACCAGCGTATGCCATGTATATCTTACTAAATGTCACACACACCCTCCCTCCCCCCATCCCCTCCAAGTCACGGTTTCATTAAAATTACAGACGAGGCTTCTCAACTTGAAGACCATTTTGATGCTAGAGTGAAAGAAAAAGCCAAGACACACATTTTCCTGAAGAAGCACTTGAAACACTGGTAACTCTCTGAATATGTCAGTAACACTAACACACAGCTCAGGCCACCATGTGTTGAGCTCAGAAGGCTCGGGCTGTCTGATAGTGTCTTTCAAGTCAAATCTATCCGCAAATTGAATTAAAGCACACCATGTTCATTCGGAGAAGTGCACGAATAAAAGGGAAAAAAAATGTACACCTGGTACATTTGCCAGTGTGCAAGATTACACAACAAAAGGTCTTTCTAATCACACAAAGCATACACAGCACTCTGTAACTACACCATGGATACATCCAACAAAGCCCACTACAGCATAGTGCACCAAGCAATGCTCACACAGGAGTTAATGAATGAGAATGAAAGTCACCACAACTGACAGTTACAACCACACCAATGAGAAAGACATTTCTGACAGCAGATTCAGTTTCTCAAAGCATAAAACTGAACATCTGAAACATACAAATTATGCCAATGCATCCTTTTTTTTTTTCTTCCTTCGCTTCCAATTTCCACTGTTTCAATTTTTAATAATGAACAGAACATACATTCAGTTTTCATTTAACCTTGATGTAATTTCAATTCTGAACAAAAACAAAAAAATTCAGATAGTTTTCATTTAACCTTGATATAATTTCACTATTCTGATGCCAAAAACAAAAAGATAACTATAAAGCTGTTAATCCTATCAGTACTGTTGACTTAAAACGTCAGCAAGGAAAAAAAAAAATCATATTCATTCCACTGACTGGTCTGTGAGTGTTTCCCACTAGCAGCATGAACAATTGTTAATGTAAGTGATGCAGCATGCATGGAAAACAAAAAAAAAAAGTAAAATAACTACAAGATCCCAGCTATAGTTAAAGAATAATTATGTATGCGTGATGTTTTCATGGCTTCAGGTTTACTGAATGTTGTACTAAACATTTAACCTTCTTAAATGTTCAGACATGTTGCTAGTTAAAATTTACAGATGGTACAAACTGCTTGTCTACATAGCTCTGAACAAAGGGCAAGTCATCTCTGAACAGCAGCGGAAACCGTAAGCATTATTTACAAGCTTGTGAAATCAATAGACCTTATGTGTTCGGAAAATTATAATGATGGGAAGCATTTTAAGGTTGATTTTTATGTGGAGGACTTATTGGGTGTGACAATGAGCCGACAGTTGAATAACATGTCAGACTGATTCCACAGTTGGTGACAGCTTTACGGACGACTCAAAAATCACTGTGATAACACCGTTTCAGTCAAAGTGAGCTGAGAACTTTGAGAAGAAACCTGACAAAAGAGGGGGTTGGAAACAAGGGGGAGAGGAGGCGGGGAAGGGGGCTAGGAGTTTCAACTCAGTGTAGTGTAGTAATAAAGAAAGGGGAGGGGACATGTGCATTTTCAGTTGCTCAACTGTTGTCAGCGTCGCTGGAAAAGCTTAAATACATGTGCACACATTAGAACAAGCAGTTGAGAAAAAAGTTTAAGAAGAAGAAAAAAATATTGTGTTAAAGCAAGAATTTTCTAAGGTGTGTTTTGATCTGCATAATGTTCTGATTTTGTAACATTTCTGACCAAGTTGTATCTGGGTAAAAAAAAAAAAAAAAAAAAAAGACAATTTCATGACTTATAGAGGGCCTTCAAAGTATTGTTGACATCAATATATCCGAACTCTCTTAAACACAGGTTTACCTACTCTCTCTCTCTCTCTGTCACCCGCTCTCTCATACATACACACACACACACACACACACACACACACACACACACACCACATTCATTTACTGTCTCCCCCCCACTCTCCTTTTTTTTTTTTTTTCCATCAACCAGAACAACTGGCGACAAGTGAAAGGGATGGAGAACAAGTATACTTCTCAAAATTCCAAGAGAATTAGTCAGAAACCATAAAATGTTGATAAAAGCCAAGACTACAAGCCAACTTTGCATTCCTTTCCATGTTTTCTGTTAGTATTCCTAAACATCTCAGTGCATGCCACTCACTTCACTTTTCAAAAGTCATGCTTTTTTTCCCCCTTCTTTTACGTAATTCAGAGAATACATCCAAAAGAATGACTCGTTAACAAAAAAAAACAGATCACTCACAAAACTTCACTGAGTTTCGTAAGGGCTGTCTTGATCTTCAAGTCCAGAGCGTTAATCAAGCACAAAAAAAAACAGTGGAAACTTGAAACGAGAACATAACGATAATGTCATGATATGAGACCTTGGTCTAAACTCAAACCAGCTGGCAGTGAATTTCACACACACACACACACACACACACGCACACACGTGCGAGCGCGTGCATGAACACACACACACACACACACACACACACACACACACACACACTCTTTCTTCTTTCTTCAGGGAAACGGGGAGAGGGGGGAGGGAGAGGGGAGGGAGAGAGAGAGATGGAGAGAGACAGACAGAAGGAAGAGGAAGATGAAATGACAGGTGAGAGAGGGGGACATGATGCAACAAACGAGGAGGAGGAATGGAAAGGATGAGAGAGAAATTGAGTGAGACCAGAGTAGCTGTAAAGCTGAGACACACAGACTGAAACAGGACACAAATGAAAGGGAGGGAGGTGGGGGGAGGGGGACAAAAAATGTTTAACCTTTTTCCAAGCGTATGACATATGGCTTGGCAAGGACAGCTTTCAATGAGCGAGTCGAAACACAGAAGTTTGGTCAGATTGAATTTACACATTCATGTACAACACAGGTAGCATAATGGACAGTAAATTACGCAAATGCACAAACCTTTTCTAGTATTTACAGAAGGTATTAAGTTAATCAAGGCAAGAAATTCAAAGTTCATATCTGCAGTAAGAAAGAAAAAAAGTCCTGTAATTCCCCAGCATGTATCCCTCTCCTTTCTCTTTCAACTCATTTTAAACATGTTCATATGAAATTGTTTAATTACTATCGCCTCTGTCCACTTGAGTTCCCTCCCTTCACACCAACACTGAGATAAAAGCCTTACCCCCTTCCATATATTCATCTCTCCCACACACTTAATCACAATGCTTCAGTTCCTGGCATCCAGAAGCATGCACACTAAACATTCTCAGTCATGTTTCACAGATTTTTTTTTTCTTTTCTTAATCAGAATTACGCCTAGACGGTTAAGGGAAACAATCCAAATTCCCAGCATGCATTTCAGAAAGACTGGCGTAAATTTCATTCCCTTTAATATGCATGTTGATGCACAGATGTCAGCACAATGCCATGCAAAGATGTTCAAAACAGCAACATCCTATGGCACCACCTACAGCCATTTACCCTTTTTATTTTTTTATCTGTCCCCATGTATTTCTGATTATCTGTGAAAGAGGATTTTGAGAAGGATTTTGCCATGGGTTCAATACCTGCATTAAAGCATGCTGTCTGTGGGACCTGGACTTACCATCTCATCCAAAAGACTAGCACTCAGACCAACACTCAATGTCTGTTAGACAAATGGCAGGAAAGGAAAGGAGGTGGGGGGTGGCAAAAGTCTACCTAGAGTGAGATCCGACCTTGGATCCATGATCTTGTTGCTTCCTAAGCCAGTTTGTTATCCTAGAGGCCCCATTTCCACCCTTTCCAACACTTATTCCCTGAACCTAAATCCACTGCTGAATACTTAGCCAACTTTGACACACGTTCTTTAAGAACTGAAAAAGGTGTGCTGAGTGTTGAGTTCATTGACAAAAAAAAAAAAAAAAAAAAAAAAAATTTCTCGTCTACAACTGGTTGGCAAGAACTCATGTCAGATATAATGCAGGAAAACTAGACTGTTGGCACTTAGGAATAGAAAGCTGCAGAATTCTGCAACGTGAAATGATTCATGGTCTGGCAGTGCCGATCTGTGAGTAAGGTGGTAACTGTGTTAAGGTATCGAAACTGTAGGTAACGTCTTTCTTTCACTATCATTCTTACACCGGCACAGGTGAATTTACTTTTTCTGACACCATCAGTTATGTACAGCATGACTGCTGAGCTTTTTGTTCTCTTTCAGTGGTCTTGTGGCAGAAAGACAGCCTGCTGCTGGTGATGAGAGAGAGAGAGAGAGAAACAGAAAAAAACACTGATATATCAGGCCCCAAGTGTGGCCTGTCAGAATCTTACAGCCAAACAGAGAGAGAGTGGGATTTCCAATACCAAAACTTGTTGGCACCAAGCTGAGAAGAGCTCAACAAGTATCTGCAGAAATAATGACACAAATCTTAATAAAGTAGAACCACAGGAAGAGTGGTAACTGAACTATGAAGATTAGAAACGGTGTGCGAGACCATCAAATGCCAATAACAGAAAAAGCTCTGAATTGAACATTGTAAGCCCCAAATATCATTGAAGAGTGTTGAATTTAGGTCAGAGATGTGGGTCTATTACTTTCTCATCAAAGCTTAAACAAATGGCAGACTGGGCTTCCTTACATACATGATGGTGGAAATCACAAAATATGAGCTGATTATGTCGTGTTAAGAACTTCCAATGTTGCAGTGTCTTTGAAGTTTACGTTTTTATATCAGTAAAAAATTAGGTGGCACTTTATAAAGTAGAGTATCGACAAAATTTCTACCATTCAATTCAGCACGCTTTCCCCATCTTCATATGGAACACAACTGCTGTGCACAAATTTCATCACTCCCTGGCCCCAGACACATACAATATGCAGGTGCCTATGGCACTAATGCCTCTATCTTTTGCTGTGCTTTTCTGAACACAATGTTTACAAGTTTCAGCATTCTGCAAGAGAGACAGTTTGTTGTAACTGTTTCGCAGATTGCTGCATATGGCCTTGACTTCAGCTAGGAAGTATATAGTCATCAGATGCACATTCTGTTACAAAGTACACAAATTTTGGGCGTTTTCTCTTTAACCTTCTTTGCTGGTTATTAGGAACAGGGGAATCAAGGCCACTACTAGTGGTATGGTTGCTGCAATGTTTGTGAGCAACATATTCAACATACTTGTTCAGCTTATGGAAGGTCTACAAATAGTCATTTTATGCCTCAGTTCTTTTCATCATTAACGTCAACAGATCTAATTAGAACCCTTACATACTGTGGAGTACAGTGGAAGAGCAGAGAAGGTATGATCTCTTTCTTCCAACATGATTAGTACTGTCATAAGAAGAAATATATTGCAAAAACAAAACAAAAAAAAAAAACCCCCAAAGGAATATTGTTAAGACAGTTTTTTTGTGTGAATGTGTGTTGTCATAGAACCATATTAAGGTATTTCCTGAAACACTCTTACATGTGTGGATTAAACTGGTGCAGGGAATGATTGGTGCAGGCACAGCATCACTACCACTCACAGCCCTTGTGCTGTAAATAACTGGGCATTCAACAGAAACTTGAAACTTGTCAACTTGAAAACATACTGAATGCTCCAGGCTGTCTAATGACAGCATCTTCAGGAAACATAATTTCAAACCTGAACACAAGAAGGGAAGCATATATGTGAACAGGTGAACCCAACATACAGCAGACGAACTACTACCTGTCACTGTTTGAAGACTGGTGTACAGAATTTGTATAACATGTCTTGTATTTCTCATCACCAAAATCTCACATGAGTTCACACACCAACCAATGGTAGACGAAAAAAATAATTATTGAAATTAACTGAGACCTACTTCACGTTGAAATTTAAGTGGAATTCTTTAATATTTCATTGGGTGGTGAGTACACTATGTCCACCTATCATATCTAACATGATTGTGATCCCATTCAGACAGGTCTCATAGAGAAAAACACTCACAGCTCAATCCTGACTAGGTTTCCCATTCTTATCTTAAATGAGTACTCTTCACCCAATGGCATACTCAAATTAAATTCCAATAAAATTTCAATGACAGCTAGGTCTCATTAAATTGTAATAATCCAACACAGCAATATACGTCCAAGCAAGAGAAAGAGTTCAGAATAGTGTTACTGTCCCACAGATTAATGACTGCCCTCAACACATCTACATCACCCGTTAACAATCCACTCCACCACCTTACTGCTACAGAAAAATAAACACATTTCAACCTTTAAAAAAATAAAAATGTCCCTATGAACAACTCTTTCCCTGACCAACCTGTTCCAGTTTGTGTACAGCAAACATTTTCAAAATGAGATGAGAAGGGGAAGGCGAGGAAACAGGGTGGGGGAGAGGGACGGGGGAGGGAATGACAGACATATAACAGCAGAGGCAAGAAAAAGTTTTTTGTGTGTCACAAATGAAATCACTGTTTAAAAAAAAAAATAGTGTTTTTTTAAGATAAAAGAGCATAAATCTGACACCAGCTGAACCCCAATATACAGAAGATGAACTACTAGAAGCATTCAAATCGGTGAGCAGAGATGGTGAAATGACACAGGTCACAACAGACCAAAAGGAAACTGTGGCTTCTAGAGCTGGCTGGTGAAAGCAATCACCTTTGGGCAAAAGTTTTGATACACAGACTCATAAGAGCAAGCTGCCACCCAATGGCAATATCCATAACACCTTTCATTCTTGCTTCCACTGGTGGGAAAGGGAGGAATTAACCAGGGAACAAGTCCAGAGCAGTTTCTGACACAGTCCATGATCATGTGACAAGACTGACGGCAATCAGGTTCCAGTTCATTAGGACTACAAACAATACAGCCTATGTTTAAACATTTTACTTAGGAAAAAACTGGTGAATAAAACGTCCTGAGACTGCAGCAATGCTCAAGTCCAATGCAGGTGCATGTCTGCTGCATTGTAACTGCTGCAGGAAGATACTAACGATCTCACTGATAACATCCAGGAGGGAGTCCAAAAGGCATCTGCAGTGGTTGAAGGAACAGCAGCACAAATCATGGAACATTCATAGCATTCTGGACCAGTGCGACGCACTAAGGGACAGGAAATAGAAGCATTAAGCAGAAAATAGCAAGAACGCACCAAGGGATAGTAAACAGAAGCATTAGGCAGAAAATAATAAAAAAATACACTGTATTTTCAAACAGTGTGATCACATCAATACAAATGTGCTTAGTATAAGGCAACAGGTCAGCCTCTGACACTTCTCTCCCACTATTTTCTCAACTTCAAAAAACCCATTACTCTGTCAGCTGCAAAGGTTTTGAAAGAACTGGGAATAAAACATTTTTCAAAAACCAAATTTATGTTCATGCAGTTCTCTTGGATAAATGACATCTTCCAAACAACCACACAGGTGCCACTAAGCTAAGGTAAGGTAATATTGCTTATAGCCCAGCTGACCACAAAAGGGCCTATCAGGGCTGTCACCACGTTAAATGCCACCAGGCTGCCTCCTGTCCTCAAATAGTGAGTAGAACACACAAGAAGCTTCAGGGCTTCCAAGACTTCGAATGTATGACAGCCCGTTTACAGTTATTTACACCTGGCTGATGACACAACAATCTTCAGAGAAAAAGTGAAGCAGAACTTCAGGGGCATCACCAACAAATAGGTGAAAGCATGCAGAATGAAGTGACTAAGATCCATCTTGGTCTAAACAGGAATCAACATCACAATGAATAAACATACATGAAGTGGACCCTTTCAACATTCCTAGGTTCATTCCGAGCCACAGTGGCCGTTTAACAAAAGTCACACTAAAGCTTGGCATTCTTGCGATGCTATGACACGACTCATGGAAAGCCAGCCCAGCTCTACAGCTTCCTGCGAAGAAAATTCTGTCAGTCAGTGGCAATATCCAGCCTTCTGTACTGACGAGAGAGAGTTGAACCGGCAGCTGACTTTCTTTCTTTTCTTCCCCAATGACACTAGGTGACAGTGGGGTGCCATGAAGAGGTCTGGACAGTTATCCGATGAAAACAGGTGACAGCGAAGCCGTGAAGACATCTGGACTGACTGAAAATCCAGGTGTGAGAGAACAGTGCTTCACACAGGTTCCTAGCATCTCGAGCAAAAACTTTCCTGAGGCAAGGCAGCTAGCCACTAAGCATGCTGACAGCCTAGAACCTCTCCTCACAGCCAGGAGACATCATGCTTTTCCCTTGTTGGCGCCTTTACTGCCATGACTTCAAGGCCCTGATCAAAGCCATTCCACTAGGAACAGTTAAAGGGAGGACATCCAGAAGCCAGTCACACACTGTGGACAGACATTGTGAAGGGCTGACTGATGATACAGCACCTCTACTGAGGACAGCAAACTGATTACCAGTGTCACAACATCCCTGTAATCTGAGTCACTTGATGATGTCAAAAGACAATAAACTATAGGTAAAACTGAACTAAACCAAAAAATCAGCTGAAAATGAAAAAAAAAATGTACAGTCCATGTGAGTGTGACACAGACCAATGAAGCAGAGGAGAGAACAGATGAAACAAGAAGATGAAAAGAGGGGAAAAATAAAAGGTACAGTCTGCGAGGAAGACAGAACGTGATAACTGAAGAGCAGCACATGAACACACAAACATATCTGCCAAAAAAAAAAAATCAACAAAAAACAGAGAGGAAGAGCAAAACTACACAATAGCTGTAGTGTGTGTGTGTGTGTGTGTGTGTGTGTGTGTGTGTGTGTGTGTCGCTGTCAGAGTCCAAAAGGCCACCTTGCAGTAAACTGCAGCACCCACTGTTCATGAGAGGATGTTTAAGTAAAAGCTACTCATTCTTCAGAACAGTCAGATAGGAATAATCAACTCTAAACACAACCACACACAAACATGACTGAAAACACAAGAATCTAAAAACTAGATACAAATAGAAATAACAACCCAAATTACTGTACAAATTCAATGAATTAAACACAAAAGGAAGCTGCTTCAAGTGAACACCATGAGGCCTCATATCAATGACAAAAACGTTCAAAAAAAGCTGGAAGATTGCACACAGTCAAACAAAGCAGAAAACCGTCCTAGGGACAGACCAACACAACACAAAGCTGGCAACCACCAAGTTCAAAACAGCACAAGTCAGACAACTGATGTTTGCAATCAGTACACCAGTACACAGAATAAACAGTTCTTACCAGTATACCACTCACTTGCAACAGGCTCATTAACTGTTCAGAGTCACTTTAGACCAAGACTACACTGAAAAACCTACCCTCTATTCACACCCAGTGATTCAGCAGGAAGCCAATTAGGCATCAGATGGAAAAAAAATAGTAGCATGCATGAAAACCACACATCATAATAAGAAAAAAATGTTAAGAAAAAGAATTTCTAGATGGGGCAATTAAGTCAAGAACGATGAATATCACTACACTGACTGTTCAGGCTGTACTTCCCACTTCTGTTGCAATATTTCTTCACTTATTTTAATGAAGGAATATTATTTTTAACTAACACAAAAAGCTAGACTCTCTACATAAAGCAGAATATCTTGAACTTGTCCTGTACATAGAGCAGTTCCTTGTACTGTTATCTTGCTGAGTTTTAGTTCCTGAAAACACTCTGAATTCCTTTTAAATTACAAACTGAAATCCTCAATCAGATCCGTTTTACATACAGACTGAAACCTTCAATCTGAATATCTGACAAAACGAACACACACAAATTACAGTATGGACACACTTATGCTAACATGTCTAGACTTTGCTCTTCTTCCACTTGAAAGCATGTCGTGAAAATTAAGCTCAACTTTTTCACTTATGAATGTCACAGCTATGTCCTACTTAATTCAAAATCAATGAAACCTTTTTAAAGGGAAACCTCACTTTCTGTATCTTTTTATCTACCCACACCAAACTCTGTCTGTGTGTGTGGGGGAGACTGTTGCAAGTGTGGTGTTGGCCTAGATTGGCGTGGTGACCTACCTCATTCACAATGTATTCTAAAAAGCTCAAATATGGCCATGGGTCTGGCTCCATCAGCACCGGGAGGACACACGAAGCTATTGCGCGCCACTAGAAAGCAAACAGACATCTCCTCGTCACACCCAGCCGCAATGACACACATCCCAACAGTCAACACGCACAGACAACACAGAGAGAGAGAGAGAGAGAGAAACGGATGGAACAACAGGTAGGTATGGTTTTGTTGGGCAATTTCCCTGGCTGCTGCACACCACTCTTTCTCTATCCACCGACATCAGGCGTCTTCCTGTCAAACAGAATCCTTTTCAAACCCGATCGACAGAAGTACTGAAGAAATTTAAGACAGACTTGGAAAGGGAAGTAACCCTCCATAGACAAATCATTCATAAGCTTCATTTGATTTCTTTGTTGGATGTCACACTCTCTATTACAAGTGATCTCCACAGTCTGCTGGCCTATAAACGACATGACTGTACGATAACTGTGGTGATATATTTACGATTTGATACGGCCGCATTAGGGCAAACCCTGCAGTCATCATCAACCACAGCTGACAGCACTCAAAGAAGATGCAGGTTCATGCACACAATGTTGAATGAGAGCACAAAACAAGAAGACATCTTAAAAAGAAGACAACGTGAAGTGAAAGCTGGTCAAATAGAGACCTGTCTTTGTAGCAAGTGAGATGCAACCAAATATGAAGTGAAAATGGGTGAAAACAATGCACTACATTCTTCTTCAGTCAAATGCCCGACAGCAAAGCAAATACTAAACGGGAAACAAAAGCATCCTTTCTACCTTTCCACACCATGTCACTGTTTCAGTTTTTATGCATTTTGCATAGCCTGATCAAACAAGGAGGGAAAGCATCAATGCAAAAAATCTATCAGCAGCCAAAGAAATTGCCAACAAGAGACAGTGGCACAGAAAATGAACACACATACGTAACAACATGAGAAGTATTTAACACACAACACCAACACAAGAAAGGGGCAACATTAGAAGCTGCAATGAAAACCAGTTTAACATGAAGTGAAAAGGCATTGATTCACCAACAAATGTACAAAACAACAAGTGAGAGAGATAGGAAAAACCATCTCCATGACTTCATAGACTACGCCCACAACACACCTGACCACAGCAATCAGAAAGCTCTTCAAACAGCGCACAGTAAACTTTAAACAACAACAACAAAAATCTCCAGCCACAGCCTCAGCGATTCCTGCAAGAACTATTTGCTGATTATTTGTCCATACAGTTTCATCAATTCGCTCACTTTATACAAGATCATCCCTCGCTTTTCAGTCCTGTGAGCTTTCTGACTGCTATAAGTATAATCATAATCTCTCTGACAATGTGAACAAAGAAAAGATGCTTCATGAATACCTTCCTGATCTACAAGCAGAAACTGGGATTGATATGCAGCAAAAGAATTTATCTACCAGGAATGAGGGAACTACATGTACTGACTAGTACTTACTATACTTCCTCTGACACTATATAACTCATGAGGTGGTAAATGAAGTTGGTGATGCCAGTCAGGAGAGGTGTACAAGGTCTGGTTTCATGCCAGAAGGAAGCAGAGAGCAGTGCATGTTTCTCTACATGGTGACAGTCATCTGGGGGCCAGTGTTGGACTGCATGCTGCATGGCCAGCCAGCTAGCGGACACACACCATTCCCGACCACTGCTCGCCACCATGCTCTGACTCCCATGATGCTCATAGCAGCAACCTCCCTCCCTCTACCCTCCTCCCCATATTCATTGAAGCACCTCCCTCTCCTCTACAGCAGGCAAACTCAGCCATGCAAGTTCTTGACATGGTTTTTTTTATATCCTTCTCTTGTTTCCTCAAAGCACAGAAAGGCAGAACTTAACAAGCCTGTTTAAACTGATCAGCAAGGTGTCTGGGGTTAATCTTGCTCACAGGATCACTGATTTATCCATTTTCGGATTCAGGTCTTTTTTTAAAATAACCTGTCCTGTATTCTAAATTTCATTGCAGCTAGATTTCATTCTAGTTATAAAAAAAAAAAACCAACTAATTTTGCATAGTGGTTGATACTGATCAAAGCTATGAAGACAAAATGAAACCTCAAAAACCTTAAAAAAAAACAGCACAATTAGAGGTATCTCGGACTGAAGCTAATGAAATCTTTCATGGCTACTGTGATGATGTAACTACAAATCAATCATCTCTTTCCATTAATAATGTCTCATCCCTTTTACCACCAGGCAAAATCAACTGAAAACCAAGTATTTCTTAAACAAAAACCAAACTCATTTGCGATATTTTTTTTGAAAGCAACAGATATTAAATGTTTGGAATATTTTGCCGATACTAAACCACTGCATATGTAATTCTCAGTGTTTAAAAAAATCAAATGATGACCTTGGCATGAATACTTCCAAAACAATCTGGAAGCTAATCAGAACAAGCAAACTATCCAGCCAATCAAGATTATCTACGAATCTTGTAATTCCATGTAAAAGGCTTCAAAACTTTTTTTGTGAAAACCACTTCTCAAATACTTATCTAGGAATAGTTCAAATCAGCTTAGGGGAAAAAGCTTATGTATTGTATTTATTGTGCACTTTTTTTTTTTTCTGCATTACATGCTGATCCACAAGGATGAGACAATGATGCCCCGAGTTGCATTTGGTCTGATGACAGGTATATACACCACACTTTCTTCAAAGCATGTTCCAGTATCAACCAGGCCTGACAGATACAGACACATGCTGTGTTGGTCAGGAAATCTGGGCAACACTCATGATTATGAGTCATCTATTAGTAGATGAAACTCCACTGTGATTCCAGTCTTCCCAACTGAGCGTGTACCACTCTAAACTCTACATCAAAACCAGCCAGGGCTATTTTTTTTTTTTTTTTAATTAACAAATAAATGCATCCGACGGGACACAAACCTATGGCCTCCAACCTGTGATGCTAACCACTGCATCACAGCAGCCAAGGGTACTGAACTGAATAAAACTGTCATCAAAACAGAGTGTCTGATTGTGCCATCCACCCTGTCTTCTTTTTTTTCTTTTCTTTCTGTCAGAATCACGCACTTGTTCACAAGGATTATTCCAGGGATGGCGTACTTTACTCGTGAAAAAAAAACGCAGCAGTATGAGTAACAGTTTGACATAATTTGTTTTTCATCAGCTATCTGACCATCAATTACATGGTGTTGAAAGTTACTGCACTGTTGCTGGTGAGCACTGGTAAACATGTCTTTTGTTCTGATCATTCATTATACAGAAAACAGAGGTCTGACCATTTACAAGGGGTCCTAAACTACCTATGGTATGCAAATTTGAAAGAATCCACTGCTTTCGTTGTATCACCCATTTCTCTGCAGCCTCAAGTACACTAAACCTGGCGGATCGCTTTATTTCCCACTCAAACTGACTTTTGGCACAAAGAAAGCGGCTCAAAGACAATGAAGTCCTTACACTTTGAAGTGACAATAACAAAGAACAATATCCATTACCAAAGTTAGTTCACATTAAAAAAAAAAAAAAAAGAACACACACACAACTGTAACATCAAATCAAAGACGCTACCAACTGCCCATCTGTGTTCAGTCCCTTTGCTACCTGTGAGCCTGACGCCAGCAACATAAACCTCTTCTACACCAACATAAACAAAAGGAAAACAACTACTACACAGTGAGTCTGCAATGCAAATTGAATTTCTTTTTAACACACACACACACACACACACACACACACACACACACATAGACATGGATAGCCCAAATCATGCAAAACAAAACCAAAACCATGTAGAACACCATATTGATAGACAACAAAAAAAAGGTAACAACGTGAACCACAAACCGAACTGAAGACAAAAAGTCAGCTGCAAACACGGACTCAGAGCAGCGAGAAAAATGTGAAACATAAAATAAAACACACACACACAAAAAGTACACAACAGCAGCTTGTACAGCTCAAAGTATGGCAAAAAAAAAAGGTAATGGAGCATGTACAGGCGTGGCAGGCGGAAGGATTGGGCGGGGTCCATCCATTACCTCGTTAACAATATACTCCAGAAGTTCAAATATAGCCATGGGGAGTGGCCCATCGCCACTCACAACTTCCGGCGCCCCCGGACAGGCTGGAAAGTAACTGGTGCTGGTTAGAACGTCAATCCCGCCAGGGCACGCTGGAAACGGAACTTGGACTAAGTCAGTACACACAGTCATGCCACAACATCTACAGAAAAAAAAAAAAAAAAAAAAAAAATCACTATCACCAACCATAATCTTTTGACAGTAGTCTGTCATCGCAAACAGCCATCAGAGAAACCCCCCTAAAAAAAATTTTAACAAAGAATTTTAAAGCAATTAATCCATCCCCAGTCTAGAAAAGTATACAGGAAAGATTAGAACAAACACAGCAATCCCTGTAAAATGCAGAATAATATTTGGGAGTTTTCATTTTTTAAAAATCTTTTTTTAACTTATGTCGTCTGGTGGGGGAAGGCATTCTTTTGCCAATTCTCATATCTGTCTCATTCCATTAAAACATCATAACTTTTGTTCTTTTTTAAGAGAAGAAAGAGATTTCTTCTCTGAAACTGACTTTGTTAAAATAATGTGTTCTTGCAAGTCACATTCAAAAGCAGACATCTGAGAGTGCCATTAAATTCCATCTTTTCTCTACATCCAAATGTAAATTATTTCTCTCATTCAAGAACTGGGAAACTTTTAACTAGCTCTCTCTTTTTCAAAACTAACAACTGTTTGCTATGGCCACAACCAGCTTTTCTGTTGTTTTTTTTTTTTTCTTTTCGTTAGTTAATTTGGTTTTTATCAACATCAAATCTACTGACTCTGTGTTTCATCTACCTATTGAAAGATTCAGCTTCACTTTTTTGGAATCTCTTACAGTTCACTGACAAGAACCTACTGGTACATTTCAGGTAAGATACTTTTTAACTTAACAAAGATTATTTGAAAATTTTTTTTATAGTGCTCTCTAAACTGGTTTTACAAAAATCGTATTCAGAGGAGACTCAAAACAAAATTATGTACCTTTACAAATACAGAATCTCTTCTTTTAAGCTGCAGCTGCAAAACGGAAAATTCAATACACATCATACATTCAAACAGAGAAGTCAGTGGAAGGTGAAGGTGGGGCTAGAAGAAAGCTGAAAAGTAAGTTTCATTTAAAATTCAACAGGTCTGCCTCATAACAGTTCAACTCAAATGCAATCCATCAAGGCAGCACATTTAATGAAACTGAACAAGCTATCCCACAAACACACTTGTATGTGACAGATACAGAGCAAAGAAAATTGCTATCAATCAATGCTATAAGGTGACAACAAACCCTCCAGATTCCTGTCTTTTCTGGATCATCCAACATATGGGCTGGGGTTGTGCCGATACAGACTTAGCCCCTGGCAACTCTATATGCACAGAATACACAGGCAGTGTCACAATCTGCTCATGCCAAGTTATTACGCTCCAAGTCAGCTATTGCCTCAACATGAATATCACCACTGGAAACCATCCTAAAAAATGTTTTTTTACATGGGAGAGAGTCCTAACAGAGTACATTTTTGTTCTGACAAAGAGGAAAATGTTGCAGTAAAACAAGTCCATAAGCACTAAACTGCTAATCCACCTACATTTGCCTGTCTACCATTACCTTTTTTTAATCCATTGACCTGAACCTGTCTGTCCAAGGTGACCATGCATACATTTCAATACAAGTTGAGAAATTGCAGCGTTCTGAGACAGCTACTAAAGCACTGAGAGCTGCCATTTGCAAGATGCTTTCATTTTAGCAAGAAAAGGTTTAAAATATTGTTTTCTACCTTATACTCGGTCTGATATGAGCGAAAGTGTCAGAGACCAGACTGTTAAACATATAGTTGTGGACAGTTTAGTGCTCCAGGCATCCCTGGATCGATCGTGATGGCTCAGAAAGCAGTATAGACTATGAGGAGACATTTACAATCACTTCAACTTCATGTGGCAGATAAGGTGATTAGGAGGGTCAACTGGGTTGACCTGATTGGATTCTTTCACCATACAGCATTTCATCAAAACTGGGGAGTATGAGTTTTGGAGGCAGGAGCAATTTTCTGTTGGCGACAAGTCTCCCAATATATCAGGGCCTGTTCACTGTACACTTTCACAAATCTAAACATGCTATTCGTACTTCAGCACCTCCTGTAACTTACCTCTTCCTGGGCGAAGTGTCAGTTTAGTCGGTTGTACTGAACTGGGACCCTACATCTGTTTCATATGCTTACACATACCTGCAGCCCACTGTCCACGCTTTCCCTCTTCTTCTCTTGTTGTCTTTCTATTTCACATCTTTCAACAAGCAGAACAACAAATTAACAACCTCAATGATAAAAGCACGCATGACAAAAAAAAAAAAAAAAAAAAAAAAAAAAAAAATCAACCAAAAAAGTGGGAAAGGCGACTCTGCACTTCACCTTTGAGAGCTTTGCCAGTTCTGGCAGCTTCCAGGTGCTCCCCCATCACATCATCCCCGAAGATAGAGGAGAGGTCTTTGGGGTCAGGGGGGGTGAACAGGGTAACGACCGATTGCCATCTCCACCATTGACAGTCCCAGACTCCAGATGTCGGACTGCACCGAGTAGTGTGTGCCCTGCAAACGCTCCGGCTAACCAAAGGAAAGAGAAAATATACACACACACATCGTAGTAGTTGATGACAGGGGGGAAGAAAAGAATTGTGTTCAAGTGTCAAATTTCTGACAAGTTATGCAATAAGAAATACATCCAATTACAGCAATAACTCAAGTAATCTCTGTTTAACTGGTAACAATGATCTAGCTTGTCATCACCTTTTTGCTTAACATAACCAAGGAAAGAACTGAAAAGTTAAAACAAACATGTAAAGATCAACTAATGAGGAAATAGACATTCTCCACTCTAATAACTTACTTGCATACTTTTTCTTTTTGTTTTCTCTTTTTATTTTAGTGTCTCATCTTCTGTGCCACTTCATGGCATTACCCTCATGCCACTCACTCCAGCTCCCAGCCCCAGCTGCACCCTGCCTGTTCCAGTCTCAGCCCTGGCACCAGCCACCCATCCATTGGCAAGTTTGAATCATTTACACTATAACGTTTCTTTTCCTTCACGAAAATTGCACTGACTGCTACAGCAGTTTCTCAGTCTTACCGCCATGTAGGAGCGTGTGCCAACAAAGGAATTGGCCATGGAGTCTATTAACTGCCCACTGACTCCAAAGTCACAGATTTTGATCCCCCGTGAGTTGACCAGAATATTGGAAGGCTTCACATCTGCCATCAGCAATTTTTTAAAAGTAATAAGTAGGAGTAAAATCAAGTGGATTCATACTTGCCTAGCAGCAATTAATCATTGTTTCTTTTGAAAATACAATTTTTTTTTTAACGTGTGAGGGCAAAAACAATATATATATGATATACATATATATATATATATATATACACAGCATATGATTTATACACATATATACACACACATACACAAACACAGGGAGAATCATATACATATGATTTCCTACTTAAGTAACTTTATAAAATACACACACACACTTAACACACACACACACACACACACACACACACACACACACACACAAACACACACACACTCATTTTCAAATCAAACTAGGTTTCACCAAACACTTGCATATTATGCATACATACTTAAATATCCATAACAAAATCATAACAAATCAAGATCCCACTCAGCCTCACTAACCAAGAATTCAAACTTGTAGGGGAAAAAAAAGCTCTCTCTCTCTCTCTCTCTCTCTCTCTCTCTCTCTCTCTCTCTCTCTCTCTCTCTCTCTCTCTCACACACACACACACACACACACACACACACACACACACACACACACACACAAGCATATCACATGCAAGCACTTAGATACATACAAAAACAAAAACAATATATATACCTACTACTTCACTCAAGTGCACTCAAACTTTCCACTCAATTGGCAGAAACTATACCGCAAACAACTCAATACACAATTTTCTTACCTCTGTGGATAATCTGATGTTTTTCTCGTAAGTATGATAACCCTTTTAAAACCTGAAACACAGCAGATCAACAGTCAACATGAACTTAGCCTATCCTAACTGTCTGTGTGCTATATACAGCATTTTAGGTATGCAGCTAAAAATCTTGATTTTTTTGGCCATTTGGCCTACAATCTCGTGATTCTTAGGCCTTCAGCAGTCTTCCACCAGGAAAGAGTTCACACAGAGTTGACACATTATCAAATTCTTACATAAGTTATATCCCTCACAAATATTTGCTCTACAGAGTCCACAAAAATGTGTTCACAATGGTAAGATATGATGCATGATCAAATACATCTAGTCATACCCCTCAAACATATCCCACCTACACCATACAAATCATTCAACGTTTGTTTGGTTTCAGTTTTTTTCTTTTCTCTTAAAAGAGATGAAAGATCAGCTAGGTATCAGTCAAGGGTTTTTTTTTTTGTTTTTTGGCAGCATTCTCTAATACCTAAGCGAAACTTTGCTATGCAGGTGTTGAAACTCAAACATCAAAATGTAAATAAGGAAATAGGACGCATAATGTTGCTGTGAACCTGATTCTGGTATTTCCTCGCATCTTTGGTAAGCCTACATAGGCTGTTCTGATTTGTTAATAAATTCTGTGGTCCACAGGCCCACTGGACAGCAAGTCTTTAACATTTGAAACTATTCCTGGCAACTTGCATAGGGCTGAAACTGTTGCCTGCTATGTACCACATATATGGTTTTAAAAGCAGAAGATGCACAATGCCTCACTCTGCCTTGCAGAATTAAACAGCTTGATGTATTTATATAATCAACATGGACTGAACTTCCTCCATCAGGGGGTATGTCTGGATGACTGTGTTAGGCTTCAGTGTGCTGTGTCTGAAATGGCCTTTGCTTTAGCTGCAAATGCTTGAGAAACTGATGACACAAGCATTAACAAGTCAGCAGCAAAAATAATCACCCCACCCCCACAACTTGAATGAAGCAATTGAACTGCTTCAGGCATCAGGTACAGAGGTCCTTATTGATTTCATTGATGATTATAGTTTTTATCAGCAAGTCAATGGGTGATAAAGTATACCAAAGAGCCTGACGGCAATGATACAGGTACAGGCTTGAGTGACATTACTGAATTTAACTAAGAAGAAAGAGCAGGAAGCGATGATGACATAAAATAAATCCCTTTCATCAGATTACCAAGAAAGAATGACACTGAAGAAATTTTCTTCTCCTTCTCTCTGCAGTACCACTATACTTTGGTAAAATAAAAAAAATATGAATGGCCATTCCCCCTCCCCTTCAACCCCTCCCTCCTTATCTGACAATTGTCATTTCTGTCAGACTTTGTTTTTTTTTCATTCCAGGCTGGCTGTCTTCTGACATTCTTTAACTATTTTACTTCACTAAGATTGTTTCTGTAGATGATTTACAGAGATTACTAACCTTCTTTTTGCTTACCTTATTATCACCATTCAGGTCACAAAAATAACAATTTCATTTGCCATGAAAAAATAGAACAATTAAACTAAGTCTCTTTAAATTTCATTCTTCTGTAAAGAAAGAATATGATTATAACAATACTTACATATTTCATATGTTTGAATTTTACATTCTTCTTTTTCCTCAATTACCCACATAAGTATCAAATGCACAGTTAAATCTCAGGGGAGACAACTTGCAGCAGAGATGGAACACAGCATCAAGTCTTGTGGCAATGTTTGATAGAAATCCTGATAAATCAACTAAAACTAGCCACTGTCCTCTCACTCCAAGGGCCTTAGTTCAATTTTTGCAAGGTCTGAGAACCTTTTCTCTTCAGGGTCCAACATATGGAGACCCAAGTCTCTTCAAGTGTCAAACCATAGTCCCACGTTAAGGCTAGAAGTTTAGGAGTGGCCTGTAGTCAAATATCAGAGCATTTGCTTGGGCAGCCAACAGCCACCAGTTCAATCCACTATTACGGCAGAGTTTTTCAGCTTGAAAACCTTCTGTCAAACCAGCAGTAAAGGAGAACCTGATTCAGGTCTGGAAAGTTAAAGGCAGCAGAAAAAGAAGATGGTTCTAGTGGGTACCAGTCTGAGAGGTAAAGATCTCATCAAATCACAATTTTCCACCCTCTGCAGGGATCCTTTTTATTCTACAAGGTTTCAATTCCTGCAAAGGAACACATTAAAAATTTTTTAAAGTCTTTATGCTTCTTAAACCCAGTTGATCCTTCACAGAACAGCAGGCCATCCTGTGTCAGAAGGATGGATGACACACATAGAAAGCAAAAAGAATGCCCAACAGCATCATGACATGACATCATCCACATTAACATGATATGGCTACCGTAATGATACGATTAAAATCAGTCTCAAACACAAAAATGTAACCGACTGTGAAGCTCAGAGCTGTAGATGAGGAATGAAGATCTGGGGACAAAACAGTTATCTCTCTCTTCTGCCACCCTAACATGCTGCTCCAGAGCTTCTCAAAATATTTTCCCCCTTCTCAGACCCTCCTGCCCTTCATCTCCTTGGCCTTTCCTCCTCCTCCACTGGGCAGGCTGACTATGTTTAATAAACTAAAGATCGAACCTTACAATCTACTGTAACTAACTGCCTGCTTTTCCGCTGGCTGACAGACTATAACATGGTGCCAAAAATGGTATGACAGATTGTCTTCATTTTCCGTTTCTCTCTTTTTCTCTTGGGATGGATTCTCAAGTCTTGACCACTGAGTTGTCAGTTCTGTTCGATACCAGCCACAGAGGTTACACACCACATCAAATCAAAACGTCTATTCTTTTCACAATTTTTTTCTACTCCTCCAGCTTTGACATCATGTACAAATGGATGTATTCCACACACTGGAAATTGGAAATAATCAAAGGATAAGCTGACACAATGAATTTTCTGTACAGAGTATTGTAACATAAACTGGTGTAATCCAAAGCAAGATTAGGTGCTGTCACATACCAACAAAAATTGTTGTCTGCTTTTACTTGAGAGGTAACACATTAAACAAACTCCTTTGTCTATTCTTACTTTTCAAATGCTCATCATGTCTTCTAGCTTGTAAGATATAAAGTGTTAATATGTCATTACCACACACTAGATACAAATGAAAATCCTAAATAAAGTTTGGTTCCACCAAAAACGTAACAAATAATATAATGGTGTGTGTATGTGTGCGCGTGCGTGTGTGTGTGTGTGTTTATGCAAGACTGAAAAAGTGAACGCATGCATGCACACATATGTAAGCGTGTGCGTGTGTGTATGTGTGTGTGTGAGCTCTGCATGTGTGTGTGTGACATGAGTGTGTATGCATGTATGTGTGTGTGTGTGTGTCTGTATGAGAGAGAGAGAAGGTAGAAAATGTATGCAACGTTCTATGTGTTTGAATTCACAACTGATAAAAAACCATCAAATCAGGACACAAATGCACCACACTTTAATAGCACTACCTTTCTTTTTCTTTTTCAATAATGTATACTGATTACAAAATACATTTACTTACAGAAATGTTGATAACACCAAGAATTGGTTCAGGAATTCTGCCTGCTTTCTTCAAAATCAGGTCTAAAGATCCACCATCCTGAAAATTAAAAAACAGAAAACAAAAGTATTACTTAAGTGTGGTAAATGTCATGCCACACTGTGTAGGGAAGTGAATCTCCAGAAGCTGCTGTGTTTTGTTGCCCTGTGACTGACCGTAAGAGCTACCATGGCCCCAGCACCGCAAAGTGTAGCATTTTTACATCATGTACACAAGTCCAAATTTACATGCATCATTTGTATGCAGTATTACAAGTCAGGCTCAGAAGCACTTTCATTCGCACTTTACTTCACAGATGTCGGACGAAGAAGACAGAAATCCCGTTCATTATCACATGGTTTGGATTGTACCTACAAAAAAAAAAAAATGGCTTATAACAAAACCAACTGATAAGGTGGCAAAATGATTAGCGTCTTTAGCAATTTTCCTCCTGCTTTTCTTCTTCTCACTACTGAACCTGGCTTTTTTTTAATGAAATAAAATCCACAGTCTTAAGACCTATATTGTCTCTGTACTGCTGAAGCCACCACAAAGTCTGTGAAGTCTCTTTTTTTTTCTTTCTAAATGTTCATTTTCTGGCACAGGATTTCAACACAAAATGTAGAAACATGGCATTATCAATGAAATCACAGCATACTACGCCATAGCACTTGACAGCTGGAGTCTGTCCTGTGACATGTTGCAAGGTGCTCTGTTGTGTTGTGTGGCATACTGTTTTACTGAGCTGTGTCAGACGGAAGAGCGAGTCCACTAGCAGTTGTACTAAACACTCAATGCTTGGTTCACTTTTCCAGAAAAAAAAATCTTTTAAACAGTAACTGAAACATGCCTGGTAGAAAACTGAGAATAACTCATGAGTTTTTTATACCATGGATACATCGACGTTAGAGTCATCAGAGGAAAAGGCTTTTATGTTACACACTGCAGTAAAAAAAAGAAAAGGAATGTCAATTAAACTTTGGAGTCGATGTCATGGGGGGAAATTTTCGCATTATACACGTTATGAAAGACAAAGGGCTGTTAAATAATCACTGATAATAGTAAGGAAAGACATTCTGGTACATGCTGTATTAAAAAAGACTGCTAGTAAGACATTTTACATTATATTTCGAGACCAGTAAAGTGATCGTAAACAATTCTGTGAAAAAAAATCAGGTAAGAAAACTTTTCTTTCTTTTTTTACATATGATCTTGTAGCATATCCTCCCTATTTTTTGTCAGATATTGTGCAATACTTCTCTAGGGGTGGGGTATAATGTAAGGTGTGATTTAAACATACTGCTTTGAACAGACATAAAATGAAAACAGTTTTCCTCTCACACTCACCATGTACTCCATGCATATGCTGATTTCCCCGTCACTGTAGAAAGCACCATAGTAACCAACAATGTCTGGAGAGTTGCACTCGTGTAACACTTTGAGTTCCCGGATAATCTGATTCCTCACTGCAGGCTTGATTTCCAGGTGAATTAACTGCACACAAATGCACACACACACACACACACACACACACACACACACACACACACACACCAATCAATCACACAATGACAGAGGTGCTAGCACTCCCAAACATCAGACTGGGAATTTCAGGTACACTACCTATCCAGGCTACCATACAGTGATCCATGGCAGTGTTTCATCCACAACTCCTGATCATACCCAAACAACTGAAAAACTCTACTAACTTGACTTTCTCGCTCTACTGTGGTAGTCTGATATTTGTTCACATCCAGGACATTTTCCTAAGAATACATGATTACATGCCTTGTCTGTTTTAAGTTTGTTATGACTTCATTAGAATGAATCTACATTAACTTAAATATCTTCTATATGTGTGGAAACTTCAGCGCAAAATCAGTAATTGTGGATAATACATGTATCTGGCATGTGCACTATTCCATTGTGGTTGTGTTTTGTTTTCAATGCATTCTGATGCCTTTTGACCATGTGGACTGCTGACAACAAACTTCATGGAATCCATGAGGTCATTCAGCATTAAAGCAGCACATAAGGAGAAAAAATGTTTTCAATCACACAGACCGATCACTTGGCTCAGACAAGACCCAAGACTACAATTACACATCGTCAACGGAGTGAAACTGTCCACAAATAGCTTTAAATTAAAGCTTTTTAAACGACTGTTTTAAGGGTGACAGGGTAAGAGGCTCACTGGACAATTAACACAGAAGACCTTAGGATCCTCTACCTGTGCAGCCCATTAGTCGGTATAAAAAAGGTGGAGTCTATCCAGTAATTACTGACAGGTGACAGACGGTAAGTCAAATTCCTGAGTTCAAGCCTTTGATAGTCATGAGAGCTAAATGACCATTTGGACAAGGTTGTACCATGTAGTAGAGTCATACAGGCACGACCAAAGCAAAATTTTTGGACAAGGTGTACCAGAGTAGGTCCAGTAGACCTCACACTAAAGAAGAGTCCCTACTTTTGTCCAAACAAGACTTGTTGCATGATGCTGAGCTGATAAATTGTACATTTGGTATGAATGCCAAAGACAGAAGATGATACTTATTGTGTAGGATATTTTGGAAGTTGCTGTTGATTTTTAAATGATATTGCATGAGGGTAAACTAAACCTGATTGCTTAGCTATTTATTGAGCTAATTAGAAAATTTGCATGAAATCTGGTGTGTGGAAGAACACAGTTTTAGAGAGATGCATAGTGGAGGTGAACATAGTTTTAGCAAGACCCACAGTAGAGGTTGTCCTAGCCTTCAGGAGATCCATTGCGGAAATGCCTATAAACTGAATGTCTGAGAACACAAGAAGCATGTTAACACAGAGTCAGGAGGAGAGAGAGAAGCAGGACTTGTCAGGTGGAGTGTGAGAACATGGACCTGGGAGACTGAAGTGAGAGTTAGTCTTGAATGCAGAGAGCAGAAAGAGAAGAAAACTAAACTCAAAACGCAAATGGGAAAGAAGAAAACAGAAAAAGACTCCACTCTGAGAGAAGTCCCTTGAAGATGGCCTTAGTAACTCAGTCCTGAACCTGGTAACAGATATCCCACGCATCACCACCACCTGCTGCTTGTCCAGAGACAACGAGGCATTCTGTACTGACTGACCTGTTCATGTTACACAGATAGAACTGTGGCGTAGTATACAAGTGTGTGTGTGTATGTGTATGGAAACCTGGCTGGGTAAGAAGCCTAACAATATTATCACCTGGGGATTAGGGTACTAATCTCTTATGTCTCTGATGCCGTTATTTTCTGTACATTTGAATTTGTTATGCGTATAAGCAATGTAGAACTAAAATCCTAATACTCAGTTGTATCAGATGTAAATGCATGTCACCCTATTCCCAGTGAGAGTGTTGGCGCATGAAAGGGAATAATTATGCTTGTATGAATGCAAAGATATGCTTGTTGTGCTAAGTCTGACTTTGACATCAGCAAGTTCTTTACACAATACCGTATCACAATTTCCCTTTACCTGGATGTACATAAACATCTGAGCAAAACACCAGCTTTCTTATCTGTCAACACTTCTGTCTTCATAGCAATATGGTTGCAAGATTTCAGTCGACTTTTTTATCAAAAAAAAAAAAAAATACTACTCAAAATTACAATTTTCCTTCCGTAGCTCCCCAAACAGTTGACATCAATAAAAAAATTTTTTTTTGAAACAGCTCTGTAACATTTACGATACAGAGAAGGCCGGACATTAGTGAAACACAAATTCTGTTGAGGATACAAAAATATCACCTTTGTTCTATCAATCACACACCTCAAAACTCACTCAGTCAAACATCAGGAAATCTAAAACAGGGGGGGGGGGGGGAAAAAAATTATTCAAACCCAAGAGAACTATCCCCATCAAAATCCCCAAGCCCTAATCTTTCCAGACTGGGCATCTCAACTGTGGGAATATTTAGAAAGAGATTTGACTGTAATCATAGGAGCTAGGCCAGTCAGTGAGAAGTTAGGTTGCTCACCTTGCGAGCCATGATGAGCCCGGTGGGTTTATGCAGCACTTTGGTGACCACACCCCCGTTGCCCGCCCCCAGTTCTCCCAGCTTCTCAAAATCCTCCTCCAGCAGCTCGCCCACTTTCTGCTTCTGTGACAAGAACTCCTCCAGCCTCTCTCGCTGCTGGTCATCAATGTCCAGCTCCCTCAGTTTCTGTTGTAAGGCCTCCAGACTGGCTTGGGGCACCATTCTGTCGACTGCATGACCACCATAGCCATATGTGTACACACAACACCTGCAGGCATCTTTCTGTCGACTGCGCGTGACCACCCATAACAATAACACTTGTGGGCACCATTCTGTCGACTGCATAACCACCTATAGCTATATATGTACACACACGTGAACACAGCCACAAGAACGCATGTGCCGACATACACGCACACAAACAAATTGAAACATGCACACACGCACACACACATGCATGCATGCACACACGCACGCACACATACAAAATTACAAAGAGTAAACTAAACAGATCTACGACAATAAGAATCAGTTCCAAATTTTCTATTTCCTCTTGAAATACAGCTGACACAAAAGTTAAAGTATATATTAAATGATCTCTCCCCACCCTCTATCAACAATCCGAGTCCCCGTCTTGGACAAGTCACCATACCCTATGTCCGAGGTGTCACAGAAGCCCTTTCACGTAAGATCAGGAAAGATGGTGTGGGGATACATGCAAAGCCATACAACACCATCAGGAGCAAGCTTGTGGCCCCAAAAGACAAAATTGGCAAACTGGACCAATCAGGGGCTATCTACGAAATCCAGTGTGGTGAATGTGATCAGTCATATGTGGGTGAAACAGAAAGAAAACTGAGGTTCTGTGTCAAAGAACACAATAGGGACTCCTCCCCGGTAGGGGAACACATGCTCAACAGCAGACATGTGTTCTCCAGCGACATCAACATCCTGGACCGCGAGGCCAGATGGTTCCAGCGAGGGGTGAAGGTGGCCACTGACATCGCGGCCTTCACATCAACCCTCAAACGGGATCGGCGGCGACACATCCTGCCCTGGATCTACAACTCCCTAGTTTGGTCACATGATGTGAGCTCGACTCACGGACGTGCGCCCCGAACACAGTTCACCCTGTCAGTCAAACAGTGCTGATGAAAACTGTCGGATGGTAGCCGAAAACTCCGCTTTCCTCCGTCTATCTTGAGAGTTCTGGTACAAATGTTTAATCTTAAATTATACAACATATAAAATTAAATTTAAAAAAAAAAAAAAAAAAAAACAGCTAATATGTTTATAACTGGCAACAAAAAAATAGCTTTCACAATATTGGAATACATTAAATATGATACTTTGAAAGAAGACTTTAAGCTCACAAACCTATCACAATGAATCCCTCCTACACACACACACACACACACACACACACACACACGCCCCTTTCCCTGAAATATTTTTTATGCCTCGTGTTTTAGTGTCCTGCTCTGTTTTGTTTGTTGTTGTGGTTCTTATTGTTTTGTTTTGTTTTGTTTCTTATTCAAAACCCAAGTAAAATTGTATTTTAGTAGAAAGACATTATACCATAGAGCTACTACTTATGACAGCTAACAAACTTTCAGTAGCAGGATGTTTATAGAGAGAGAGAGAGAGAGAGAGAGGGGGGGGGAATGGGAAGCTGGGAGACAGACACAGAAAGAGAAGAGAGAGAGAGTGTGTGTGTGTGTGTGTGTATCTGTGTGTTAATATAATGCTTGCGTAAACTTTGAGGATGTTTTTGCAAATGTGTGTGTGATTAAATCCTTATATTTCTGATGAACCTTGAACCTTCCACACAAGCAAAATTGTAATGCACAATTACGCATAGACAGAAGTTTTCGCTTTCCCAATTTCAATCTGATAATCTCTCTATATCCTCATGCCAGCGACATTTCTTTAAATTATAGAATAATGACAACAAAATTTTCTCAGAGACTCTTACCCATAGCTTGTCATGTTTATCATGTTATCAAGTTAAGTGCTGCTGACAATGTGATACCAACCATGTACAAGTTTCCTCCCTTACGACCTTTTGTTGTGATGACTCATAGTCACATTGATTTAGTGTCCCCTGGTCGACAATGAAAATCCAGTTAGAAAGGATCCACTCTAAATGACTTTGCTAAGAATTTGCTTCCTCTTTTAACAACTGGTAGACCACAACTATCTATCAATCTTAGTAGAATCTATTTGGCTGTTCCTGTCCAAAGAATGAAAGGGAGGGGGCCATGGAAGAGGGCAAGCTAAGAAAGAATTACAGAAACAAAAAGAAAAAAATTAACAACAACAAAACAATAGAACAAAATGATTAAAGCAAGCGTTCAAAATAGCTAAAGTGTACGCTTTTTCAGTTGGTCGTAACATTTTTTGTTGTTGCTGGTTTTTTTTTTTTGTTTCTGTTCATTTTGGGGGGTTCTTCCTTGATTCGCAAATGATTACTTTTGATGAAGAATGTCACACACCATTTCCTGCTTTACTCTTCAACAACAAAAAAAAAAGAATCAAGGAATAACAGGACAAGAGGTTTTGTTATCTTTCTCCAATCCCTCCACTTAGTCCAGTTGTGGTGGTTGTGGCCAAATATGGGGGGGGGTTAATAATAATTAGCTACATGGGACGAACGCCGCTGACAGGGAAACAATCTCTTTCTCTCTCTTTCTCTCACACACACACACACACACACACACACACACACACACACACACACACACACACACACACACAACACATGCTCATAGCAGCAGTTTGTATCCTCACACACACACCACACACACACACACACACACACACACACACACACACACACACACACACACACACACACAAACACATGCTCATACATAGCAGTTTGTATCCTCACACATCCTGGTATAGGTGTATGTATATATATATATATATATATATATATATATATATATATATATATATATATATATATATATAACATATACCATTTTTCATCTCACAGTTACTTTGCAAACTTAGGTAAGAGTGTTCTAACTCATCACAGACAGCTAGGCGATTCATCTATGTCAACAATACATGACCAGTGAGGTCCAGCTCCACAAAATGAAATCCTGTTGGCATTTGTGTCTCCCACTCTCCTTGTCTTTCATGGCCAAATACTGGCTATTAACAGTGTGGCTATCTCATCTGTTATCACACGCCCCATAACCGTTGAATACTCAAAGTGGATGGGGTTGTTGTTGTTTTTTGTTGTTTTTTGTTGTTGTTGTTGTTTGTTTGTTGTTGTTTTTTTGTGGTGGTGGTGGTGGTGGTAATAATGGACATTTAACCTGAACTGGAATGTGAGGAAAGAACTTGAAGTGTGATCATGCACTTGAGGAGTGTGGTGCAAGCATTTAACTGACATATAATAGAAGTGCAATTTGCTTTTGATCTCTCACTTCTACTGCCTCTGGTCTAACCTGTGCTGATCATTCCTTCAATGATTTATCAACAAGAACGAACAAGTAAATGAAACAAATGCATTCCTATGAATGACTGAAGGAAGGACTGATGAATGAGGTAACAAATCAACTTGAGCAAATAATCATCTCAACTAAATCTTAATAGTTTTCCTTCTTTTTTACCAATACCAATATAAACATTTTAATAATAATTCATTAGTTGAAAGGAATTTTCAAAGACCCAAAAACAGGAAATTCTTAAAGCATCCAGTTGTAGAAGTAAATCTGGTGTCCCTCCAATTACACAGGGAAATTTTTCATTGCAGAACATCAGACATTCAACAGAGACACATTAGACAACAAGGAGAGTCCTACACACTCTGATCTTGTTATAAAATGTTAGTTAATATAAGACTGTATACCATTTGTCCTCATTCAAACTAAATCATCATGAAGACTTGGTGAATTAATGCTCACCTGATAGATTTATGTTCAGAGAGAGCTCTGTCAAAACAATTGTCCATTTTCACATGGTGTAAGGTCAGGGAAGAAAAAAGGAGACACATGACTATCATGGTAAACTTTGTGTGATGAATAGAGAAACATGAGATCATTTGAAACTGACAAAAGCTGAAGATCTCCTTTACAAAAACACTTAATGTCAAAGATCTCACCAAGAGGAACTACCTGTGTTTTGCATACATATAACTGTAGAACAGTTGATATTGCATGGATGACAAAAAAGACAAGATTTTTGCAAATGACATGAAATTCAGGTGCACAGGATTGATGTAGTAGCCACCTGAATCGGCTGACCATCAGCATCTCTACCTCTTCGTCCATCCCTGACAAACAGGCATCCCAATAATAGCAACTGATGCTGCAGCACTACAATGTTCACAAAGTCATTGGTGAAACATCTATGGTTCCCAACCCTCATGTGCAGACTTCACAACAACCCTGCTTTGGATGTATACTAACTGTACCATTCTCCACAGATGAAGCAGTTTTTCTTTATTTACATGTGTCAACAACTGTTCAACCACATAATTTATCCTGACCGGTCAAGAGTAAAGACAAGGTACAATGAAGGGACTTGCAGCCTGTTGTGGTGATAAGCAATCAAACTGGGCCAAGTGATTCTAGCAAAGATCATTTATTCAACCTTGATATTGACTTTCACATTTTTTCAGGTCTGAACTTTTGTTGTACATGTTTGTGAAAACTCTCTTTCTGTGCTCCCCCTCCCTTCTTCTTCTTCTTCCTTCTCTCTCTCTCTCTCTCTCTCTCTCTCTCTCTCTCTCTCTCTCTCTCTCTCTCCCCTCCCCCCTCTCTCTCTCTCCCCCTCTTAGCTGTGTGCCAGGAGACCTGCTGGTGTGTGTGTGTGTGTGTGTGTGTGTGTGTGTGTGTGTGTGTGTGTGTGTGTGTGTGTGTGTGTGTGTATGTGTGTGTGTATGTGTCAGAGAGTGAGAGAGTCAGAGAGAGAGAGAGAGAGAGAGAGAGAGAGAGAGTGTGTGTGTGTGTGTGTGTGTGTGTGTGTGTGTGTGTGTGTGTGTGTGTGTGTGTGTGTGTGTGAATCATGGTGGAATGTACATACTGTTTGAAAGGTTGACTGTCAAATTTGAAACCTTTTGATTGCAAATGATGTGTGGGTAGGAATAGGGTACACATGGTACAGATGTAGGGGTTAGTTCATGGGGAGGCTGGCTAAGGATGGAATTATATCAGTTTTATTAAAGATTGAGAGAGAGAGAGAGAGAGAGAGAGAGAGAGAGAGAGAGAGAGAGAGAGAGAGAGAGAGAGAGAGAGAGAGAGAGAGAGAGATAGTGTTCCATTTCAAGTATTTCAAATGTTGATATTGATATTGAAAAAAATGTTCTTTAAAACAAGAGAAAAAAAAAGTGACCGTAACTGCATAAAAAGAACTTCTATTCATAAACTATTTTTTCAAATATCCTCCAATTTCAATAACTCTTCAAAAAGAGCTGTGGCAGATCATTTATGATTACCAAAAATCACTTCTCTTTTTAAAAAAAAAAAAAAGAAAAAAACTTACAGGTTATTACTCACTGACCCATCAGGATAAATTCTGAATTTGCCATTTTGTATTTGCGCCAGGTCGTGCAGCCTACATAGTGGCACCCACCTTCTTTGTTCAGCTTTCTCCAGAAAAGTGTATAATCATGCAAAATCATATGTACACATTCATGTACATGCACTTGCAAGCATGTTTAATTAACATACTTGCCAACAGATCGTATGTCAATAATCACATGCTATCTCTCCCACACTTGCTACAGGTCAAGTACACTTTACCTGCAACTGAATGGACTGAATTTTTTGTTTTTTGTTTTTGTTTTTTTAGATATTCTGTTATCTAACTAAATAATGCCAGTCAATCCAGTAACATGAACAAAGTTGTTGACATATCAATATCAAAATCAAAAAAAAACAATTACAGTTGAAAAAAGATAATATATCATAGATCTTTTAACTGTACTGGTTCTTTATAACAAGAACAATTGAAAACTAGATATCATCATTTATCCTTCAACTGTATTTGTTCTTTTCTCTTGCTCTTAAACAGCAAATTTAAACTTAAAGGCTTTTTTCCTCCAAGTTTGAAAAAAATGAACGTCCTCCTCACAGTCATTTGGATACCTGAAAAGAGCAATTGAAAACAACTGAACAATGGGGGGGCATTTGGAAGTAGAGAAGGCTGAGGAAGACGGAATTAGAAGGGGGGATGTGAGGAGAAAAAGGAGCAGGGACGGAGGGGAGTGGGGGGGATATCCTGTGAGGGACTTTAATGTACAATTCATTCAGCACAGCCCCTGGTTTAATCCTCTTTTCCCCATTTTTAGAACTACTTTGACTTGCAGTGAAACGGAAACTTGGCTACATATCAACAGAATGCCCAGAACAGAACTGTTTACAAAACAGAACAGACAGACAAGAGCCAGGAACTCAGAGGCACAGACCAAGATGTAACCAGACCTCCTAGCAACGATTGCACAACACTGCTTCCTAGTAGTAAATATCAGACCCCCTCACTGCTAGGACTGCAGGAGGAAAGTCAACTACATGTATTCAGTTTCCCTTATGTTTTTCTTTTTCCTTTTTAGTTGATCGAAGCGCTGCCAAAAATAAAGCATAGCAGTTGCTCGTTGCCATTCCGTGTCAAGCGGCCCGGCGTTTCTGCCGCAGCGATCTATAAATCGTTTTACCTGAGCTCGTCTGCTCGTGCTACCTAGCTAACCCTTCGCCCTCGGCATGTGCACCAGCACACTGATAGAACAGCGATTAATTTTGCTGCACTGCAAAATAGACATCTAGAACCAAACTAATTTGACAGAGCTACACAATGAAGACTGCAAATCAACACTAATGATAATCTGCAGTGTATTCACATCTCTAAAAACACAAACATTCTTTCAAAAACAAAAAGACAAAGTTAAAAGTAGTACTGAATCGACGAGCACAATAAAATTTCTGGCATTCCAGGCATTCCTGCTGAGATTGAGGACATCGAAACGATGAAACACTCACTCGGAATTTCCATCCTGGCCGCCTGGTTCTGCAACGGAGATTGTCAGATTCAACTTATTTTTGGCTGGCATCGTGCAGACGCATCAAAAAATTCACAGCTGATTAAATCATGGGTGAAAGCAGACGACTCATCTATCTCAAGAATCAACTGAACAGTAACGGGAGGTTACGTTTACCTCAGTCAAAACATGACCGACATAGGGACACACACATTAGGCCCTATGTCCCATAATAGTAGGAAGTTGCGAAAATACAGATGATATGAATATTCATCAAATAATCCTGACCTCTACATGAGCAAATTACAGTCTTGGCAACAGGATTATATTAGGAACGGGGGAAATACAAGGACTAAAATTAATGCAGTTGTCTGTCAGCTTTTAAAAGTCCCATCTTTTGTACATGATTAATTTTGTAATATGCAAGGTCGGCCAGTAATGTCATAAGTCACGGATATTGTGACGCTTATTCGTATAATCATAATCTATGTCTTTTAAGTATTCCCACCGATCGACAAGATTTCTTTTATAGATGTTAATATGCTCTTCAAGTGATGATGGCCAATTCAGTTTATAAGAGGGCATTCTGTTAGCAACTGAAAATTTTCTTCTGTTATTAAGGCTATATTCTTTGCATAGATTGTCTGCATTGATTCGTGTTCTATCACAATTAGATAATTCGAAGAACTTAAATTTATATGTTTAAATCATTAATACGTTCGAAAATCTTCAAGGTTTTAAAAACTTCTTCCTGCTTTGAAAGTACATGATTTGAGATACTCGAATTTAGCTCTACAAGAATGATTTTTGAATCACTTGTTCTAAACAAATTTGAACTGTTGGTGACAATGCACCGCAAAAAAAAGTAGAAAAACGATTCACAAGACAAAACATGACGCGTTTCGACCTCTTAGGTCTTCTTCAGGCAAAATACAAAAAACACCCAGGACAACAAAAATGAACGAGCAATCACATATCTTCATCCAAATCGGCGCAAGATAGGTGCTGATTCTTGCGCCAAATTGGATGAAGATAACTTGTTCATTTATGTTGTCCTGAGTGTTTTGTATCTTGCCTGAGGAAGAAGACCTGAGAGGCCGAAAAACGCGTCATGTTTTGTCTAAGATGCATTTGTCTACGTTCTTTGGCGGTGCATTATAACTAATATTTCAAATTTGTTTAGATTTCAGCCTGCAGTCACCTCACTTTGCAACTAGATGTCACTTGTTCTAATTTTGTTACTCTTCTTTTCCTTTCTTCTTTTGTTTGTTTGTTTGTTTGTTGCTTTTGCTTGCTTGCTTTTCTTTTTCTTTTTTTTTTTTTTTTTTTTTTTTTTTTTTTTTTTTTTGATGTCCCAACCTCTGCACCACCTCAGAGAAAGTGCACCCACGCCGCTCATTCCGACACCCCGTCCACAGCCACAGCCCGGTCGGGCCCCCGCCGCAGCCCCGGCACCGGCGATCCACAGGGAGCAGTCAATGTCAAGTCGTCAAGAGGCAACCCACTGGAGGAGACACTGCACTGCTGCCGAGTCACTTCGGTGGTGTTCAGTGGCGCCTGTTCTGATCTAACATACGCAGGACACACACCTACTAAGCCCCCTACTGACGACAATAATTGCTTAGTCGCGGAGCCGGCATGAGTGAGCTTTCCCTCCAGAGGGCGCCACCACGTCCGTCCAACGACAGCCCCCATGGACTCGCTGATACCGGTGATCCCGACGGAACCAAACCAAGGCCACAGACGTGGAGAGGACATCGAAATTGAGGTCACAATGAGAGCAGGTCATGAAGGGCCACAGAATTTTGAGACATTTTTTTTGTGTGCTGATCGATGAGAATGAGGATGATTAAGATGATGCTACGGATTTCCATTTCGGTCTGAGACTACATGACAGGGCTGCACTCTACGCTTCCTTTCATAATATATCCGGGCATCAACCAGGCCCGAGAGATACAGGCACCTGCAGTGTTGGTCAAGAAATTTGAGCAACACTCTCAGAAACGCATCCATTATGTGGATGAAACTCGACTATGTGGTCCCAGTCTTCCCAACTGAGTCCGCAGCAGACTCAACTCTGGGTAGGAGCCGGTCGAGGCAGAAAAAGCCACATGACTCTGATGGGATTCGAACCCACGACCTCCCAGCCGGGAGTCTGCGCGACGCTAACCACTTCGCCACGGCGAAGGACATTGCTCTTCTTTGTACCCTCTCATATATAAGAACTTTCAGTACATCTTCGTCAACGGCATCATAAACCACCCACAGCAGAACAATGTTCTTTCGCCTAAGTAGCAAAGCTTCCGTCACAACAGTACATGTGAGACTCAACTTCTGGATTCCACGGAAGATCTTGTACACAATCTTGAATGCAGACTCCCCAATGGCCGATGTTATGGGTAATTGACTTTCGAGGGCTTTTGACAGAGTCAACCAAAGCTTCTGATAACACAAATTTGAACACAACGGCATGAGGGGAGGGGGGAGGGGGGGAGGGAGGTCGAGGGCGCGGGTGATATAAAGAGATGGATAGTGGACTTCCCAGCGTGAGAACTCAGGCTGAGCCAAGCTAAGCGTTTGGAGCCATCCCGCAAGAAAATGGTAAATGGGACGCACACATTAGGAACATATCGTGGCTTCGCACACATTAGGAACATATCGTGGCTAGAACCAATGACACACTGTGCTTTGTTGTGAAGTCTCTGAAAACGAAACAACAAAATGTCAACGAACAGACCTGCAAAGCTCTGGTTTGCCCTCTCACCTCGAGTATTCGTCCAGCGTGTCGATTCCAAGAACCCAGAAAAAAAACATGCAGGACATCGCGGCTGTGCAGTGCAAAGTACCTCACCTTGTCATAGGTGACTACTGATCAACATTAAGCGTGTCTGCTATGGCTGAAAAATTGAAGTGGCCCACACTGGAGAGGGAAAGGACTACCGCTGCTAGTTTCACAATCTACATTAAAATTCACATGTCAAAAGCAGAAACCTCGAGCCATTCGAAACCAGAACAAGGCGAGGACATGACCAGCAGTACATGACCGCCGCACTCACCAAGGAAATTAATTCTTCTCAGGTACTGTCTGGGACTGGAATATCTTGAGTCAAGACACAATCCAAGCTAAGTCTACTAGAGCCTTCTTCAAAAGGGTTCTGGCAGAAATCTAGCCCACAACCTAACCCGTGTTTTTGCTCTCTGCGTGTGTGTGTGTGTGCGTGCGTGTGTGTTTGTGTGTATGCGTGCGTGCATGCGTGCGTGCGTGCGTGCGTGCGTGCGTGCGTGCGTGAGTGTGTGTGTGTGTGTGTGTGTGTGTGTGTGTGTGTGTGTGTTGTTGTTGTTGTTGTTGTTGTTGAAGCTAGCAGTAGTTGACTCGGCATGCTGGGGCTGCTGATTGGTCCTGAGGCCAGGCCAGTCTTCTCTCTCTTTGCGTCTCTGTCTCTCTTCCTTCTGACCTTTCTTGACACCTACCGCAGGACTGATCGTGGTTGCTACTGGAAAAAACAAATCAAGGCTGAGTGCCTTTAGATATGGATACCAGATACCTTACTCCAGATGTGACTACATTAGTCCCTTTAATACCAACATTTTATTTGATTTGTTGACTGCATTATGCATATGATGATCAAACTTCAAATCTTTATCAAATATGACTCATGCAAGTGGGAGAGGGGAGTGGGGTAGGGATTTTTCTCCTCTGTCCATTTGTAATTTTAGGATTTCATGGCTTACACTTTGCAAACATGTTCCCCATATGAGCACGCTTGACACTTGGTGGCGAGGAAAAAAAAAATCCAGGTTTCCGGCCATTTTGACCACTATTTCTAGGAATTCAGTGTGAGCGAAGATCCATCCTTCAAATCCTTTGAATTTCTTTGGAAAACATCCAGCAAGGGGATAAAGGGCCATTAGAAGTTGTATTTCTCCCGTCACACCACTATTAAACTGCTTTTTCATGAGAATTACCCCCTTTTCTGTCAAGCCTATTATCACCCGCTCCTAATGTTGTCATGGATGAAATGAACTTTCATTATGATGAACTCGGATCAAAATGACACCTGAAGGCTGATCCAGTTCCTGGATTCATTAAACCTCTGCCAGAGTCACAGTGCCTACACACAACAGGGGTCATATTATGGATCTGTTGATCACAAGACCGCCCTAAAACAAGCCCCCTTGTCAGTGCTGTACATGTTGAGGACTGACAGCTATTTGATCATTTCTTCATTACACTGAATGTTGACATGAGAAGGCCTCAGATACTAAAACATCTTGTACAGTACAGGGAAATAAAAGAAATGGACATGGATGCATTTCGCCTGGAACTTTGCAAGTTGTTTTGATTCAAGGCCTACCTGCGTATGTCAGCCGGGTTTCGTTGCTGTACTCTGACTGCTGTTGTGAATGAGTATATTCCTGAAACTCCAAAGCTAGTGCCTGACAGGCCGTAGCGCTTGTGGTACATGCCTGACATCCGGGCATGAACCATTCAGAAAGACTCAAACAAAAGATAGGACTGGGTTACTGAGAGGGAAAAAAAAAAAGCGGGCAACGGTAAACAACATTCAGTCTGAACTGGCTGCAGCTGGTTCTGAAGCCTGTCAGTTGTGGTCTGTTATTAACAATCCATTCGATAAGAACGTTTCCTTTACAGTCTTTCGTGATCTGGATTACCAGATTGCAGCCACGACATGCGCCGAGTAAGATTAGATACATCAGATTATGCTTATCAGTCATGGGGAAACAATGATGTTCACCAGCATCATTGTTCCCTTTGTTCGGAGTCCCTCGCTAATTTCAGTCCCAGCTGCTGATGACCGGAAGAAGCTCTGGCTGAGTCAAAGCCTACATCATCTCCTGTCCATCTTCTACCGACCCAGGTGGTCATAAACAGAACTTACATTCTGCTGACCACAATACTGAAAAGTTTCGATAGCAGTTTGGTATAGGGTGAAGTCTCTAGGCCATTGAAGAACACAAACGTCAAACCATTCCTGAAAAGAATGGGCTTGATCCAAACGAATCCAAGAACTTTTAATTTTCTCGTACGTTTCCAAACTTTTAGACAGTCGGTGGCTGCTCAGCTGTGGACTAACCTTGAAACACACGAAGCCATTGATCAATGCCAGTCAATCTACAGGTTACATAGTGCAAAAACTGCAGTGCTGCGGATTTTGAACGACACGTTCTGTAGAGTCGATGGTGACGAACTCATTCTCCTTATTATACTCGACAGCGTCACCTTCAACACCACTGAACAGGGTTTAATAATTCAGAAATTATCCATAAGTTGGTGGCAGAGGCCCTGTATTACAGTTCTTTATCTTGCATCTTTCAGGAAGGAAGGCTTCAACACGTCATTATACACCAGCCTGTATCCTTTGACCTTCAGCTCTCCTCTAGCTATCCTCAAAGATCTGTCTTCGACTGATTCTGTTTTCCCTGCACACTTAACAACTCAATCGATTGATTGAGCACTAGCATCTGCGTTGTCAGCTGTTCGCCGATGATACTGGTCTCTTCAATTCTTTCAAGTCAGACCTAAATGCAGACAGAGATATGATCCTAAACGCCAAAACCTGCTGCCATGAAGTGAGGGACCAAATGGCCGTTAATAACTTAAACTCAATGATGATAAGTTTCATTTCATTGGATGTGGATGACCCTTTGAAATGCCCAAGGTCAAAGACGACCTTTGACTAATCGTTGACATTCAGATGACCCTATACGTCATCGCCTTCAGAAGACCACTGTGCAGGCTTGCCGCGTTCATCTACTAAGCCTTTCTAGTCTCCATCCCTCGTTACAACGCAGGCATCAAACTTCATAATCACATCATTTTGCGTCCAGTTTCAAAAGGTAAGTGATTTTTTTTTTTCATGGTCTTGAATGTCGTTTGTCTTGCCTGAAGAAGACCTAAGAGGTCAAAACGCGTCGTGCTTGTCTCGTAATTTGTTTGTTTCTTTCGTATGGCGGTATGGCGGTATGAAAATTTTTCTTTTAATTTTGTTCAATTGCAATAGCTCTCATGTTATCCTGGCTAAATGACCATTGCAGCGCCTGCTTCTGGCACCTGCCGGTTCAGGAACTGAAACGCTTGTAGTTAGTGCAAATTCAGCAAGAACCAGGAGACTGGGTGAACATTTCTCTCCACTCCTCGACATAGGTATGGCCAAGTAACAATATCCAATTGCCTTGTAGAAAACAATCTTTCAGGGAAGTGTTGATGGAAGCTGAAGGGAGAAGGGGGGAGGGGGCACAGAAAAAAAAAAAAGATGGATTGACGGCAGAATAGACAATGAACACTGATTTGCAGAAACTCAAGCATTGGTTTATAATCGACAGAACTGGAAGAGCCTGGTGAGCTGTTTTAGTGACTCCCCACGCACACACACACGCACACACACACACACACACACACACACACACACACACACACACACACACACTTGTTGACAGACAAAAAATGTTAGTGTCTCCAATGGATCGACGACGACGGTAAGGCAGCAATTAGGTTTTTTTTTAAAAAAAAAGTGTTCTCTTACTGGGTTGACCGGCCAGTATACATTCCGACCTCAGCAACTCCAAGCAACATTCAGTTCTTCTATGTCTGTCTGTCTCTGTCTCCGTCTCTCTCTCTGTCTAGCCGCATAGGAATTTACATATGTGCTAAGTAGTGTGTGTGTGTGTGTGTGTGTGTGTGTGTGTGTGTGTGTGTGTGTGTGTGTGTGTGTGTGTGTGTGTGTGTGTGTGTGTGTGTGTGTGTGTGTGTGTGTGTGTGTGTGTGTGTGTGTGTGTGTGTGTGTGTGGGTGGGTGGGTGGGTGTGGGTGTGGGTGTGTGTTAGACAGACAGTATTAGTCTGTATGTATGCTGATATGAATCATCTCTGTTTTCCTGTCATCAGTTGTATATTGTGTGTAACAGTGTTTGTGTAGTCCCTGAAGGAAGAAGGGCCAGATGTCACAAGCATCGTCTTGCTTATCTGATACCCTTGGAAATGAAGGTTATCATTCAACCAGTCAGTCTATTTTTCAGTCAGTTTACTTTTCTCTCTCTCTCTCTCTCTGATTCGAAGCGCCAGTGAAGAGCAAGACTATAATCAGAGACTATAAACAGGCTACATGCTGCTTTTTGCATGGTGCCTGTTTTTATTCATTATGCAGGATACCATATTGCTAACCCCCGACTAATAACAATAATCATTCATTCGTGGAGCCAGCTATGCCTACCACTCCGACCGGAGGTCCCTACCATGTCCTTGCAACCACGGTCCCCATGGAAGTCCCAAGCATCTTCATTCCTGTGTTGAGATCATGTCAAAAGTCGTTGGTGCAAACAAATTTATGGGGACTGCCGTTGGAAAGACGCGGTAGAGGCTCTCTATCCGGATGGGGACATTCATTTATTTGAATGCTGGCTCCAAGGCCACGCCAATTTGGTATTGCTGCTAGGTGCTAAAAGAAACTTGGAGCGTGGTTAGGAGCAGTCTATGACAGCAGCTGTAGGCGTGACAAGATAATGTCGCGTCAACAGCCGTCTGACAGATAAAACTAACAACCGAGCGCTTTCTAATCTTTTCCCCCTTGTTGTTATTGTTGTTATAGGGTGTCCTCCCTCCCCACTCCCATACGCTTTATCCGCAGCTTAACAGTTTACTGTTATGTGACATTCAAGACCATTCTTAGCTCTTATCTACCTCCTCTCCCATTTCCCCTACGCAGATTCCAAAGGTTTTTTTCCTGTGACAGTGATTTTCTAGTAACGAACGATAACTTCATGTAAACAGTCCCACAATGCAACAGCAATCGTAGTGAACTTCCTTTTTCCGGTACGAAGAAAGGTATGGTTTCTAGCATAGACGAACGTGAATTGTACAATCGATGTAAATTTTTGCAATCTAACTGCCAAATAATTCTCTGAGTGTACTTTACAGAATATCTGTTCAATCATAAGAAGGATTGTCTGAACATTTTTTCGGCTGAAACACTAGTTGCAATAAGTTTCACTTCTGACCCAACGTGACGTCGATTTGTTTACAGAAATTCTTGAGACTTGTTAATGATATCACTTGGATAATTCAGTTTTAGGACATGTATTTGATGTATTGCAGTCACTTGGATAATTCACGTTAAGGGCACCTAGTTGTTGAAAAGGGGTGTGTGGAGGAGGGGGATCCGTACCCCCCAAATTCAATTGATAGTGATTTCAAGGTTTTATTATGTAGGACTTGAGACTTCTTATTTGTAGAACCTTTTGCAATCGTACGATTTGTATCGTGTTAGGGGGAGGGGGGTAGCAGTTGGCATTGTAACAGCCGCAATGTCCACGTTTACCCTTGTAGGCTATTCTTTTCCTTGAAGCGAGTAACTTACTGAAACTCGCCATAAATTGCAAAATAAAACGGGATAGGAAGAGGGGGATGGGAAATCGAAATTAAGATTTCATCTTGATGTTGGGCAGGTTCACTGAAAACCATATCTAATAGAGGGACTTCCAGTTACACGAGACGTGCTTTGAATGGCATTGTATATTACAACACAGTCAAACCACACCGGCAAACTTGGTCATCATCCATTTTCAGGGTGAGATTAACATCCTATTGGCTAAAGGTCCATAACTGGACAAAATATCTTGCAGACCAAAGTCTGCATGCCTCATAGCAGTTGTCGTTGGCCTTAGTGTATATGGTTTCGTAGTGGGGCTATCGTCTGCTGCACTCTCAGCTCTGGTTCCCTGTGGACTTAATTTCTTTTCATGGTATTGGTTGCCAGATAGTGGGTGTCAGTGTCTTCTGCCTCTTTCCCCTCAAAAGGGCAGTCTTCAGAGCCACCACGTAGCTTTCTTCATGCCCGGGTGGCAGTGGCCCTGTGCCTTGTGAGGCCACCTAAAAGGGGGACCAGGACAAACATCGCTGAAGCACTGGACAAGCCCCTTCTATGGTCCATGTAGACTATAGCTGAAAGGGCAGTTTTTCAGCCCAAACCCCGAGAGGAGTGCCCCCATGTTTAACCAACAAAAGTGTAGTATCAGAAGCCACGGTAATTGCGTTCAGGCAGTGCTCTATGGTCGATCGCCTCACATCTTTAGGAGCCATCCCCTAGTGATGCAGGCTATACCCACTGTCATCCATACGCGCTGTGCCGGCTGACGCTGACCTCACACATCAGAGTCCTTCAAAGGACAGCTGCTACCCCTCCCATGGTGTTCACTGCTTTGCCACCTTGCAGGAAATGATGAACTGAATTCTATGAATAGGCAGTTGTTTCACGAGCATGACTTGCCACTCCCACCTTCCACCCATCTAACTTTGTCATACACATGTACTGAGATACTCTTACATGATGTTAAGTATTCTCTAACTATGCACACCGTCACCAAAATTACACTCATGCGCGCTCACAGTCACATACTGACTGACATACAGACACTTAGTGACTTACTGAAAAACACACACACTCTCATGCACACACACACACACACACACACACACACACACACACACACACACACACACACACACACACACACATGTAGTGATGTACACTAGCGTGCATGCTGCCTGTGCACACACATACACAGACCAACACACACACTAATCAGTTGCACACGAACACAATTTAGTTGCACACCCACCATACACACACAAACACGCTTGTCTCACCACTACACATGCAGACACGCTGACACATGTACGTGCACATATATACACACATGCACACATGTCAAGTTTTGTCACTTTAGTCAATGGTGTAGTGTGTGATGTCGCTTAAGTAGATGTCGTGGTACTGGTGTTCACAACAAGGTGAATACAATTTTACAAAAGGCTTTGGCATGGTCATTTTTATCACTGACCATTCACCTCAGTTTATGCATACACATTCTTATACTGGGGGGGGGGGGGGGGGGGGGGGGGGGGGGGGGGGGACAGTACTGTAGCATGTATGTTTGCAATTTTGATGAAGAAATGTCTTTGCTACTAAAAATGTTAAGGTTATAAAATAACATTCTGGTGGTGTTCAAGAAGTAATCCATAAACAAGTTTTCAATACAGACTTGAATACTTTAATGGTGATCCTAAACCTCTGCAAAAATACTTTACAAGTAGTGAAACCAATCCACACACTTACACATCCTTTGTGTGTCCATCTGTCATTATTGCATTTGTACTTGTAGATGCTTGACAGAATCTGCAAGTAAACTGCACTCTTTGATTCCGTTGTTGTGCAGTCAGATGTATTCTACTCTAGTGTAGCATGTGTAAAGTGTGTATGTGCTTGTGTGTGTATTTATTTGTTTATTTACTCAGGTCTGCAAATCATCATTTTCAACACTTGTTTTAAACTGAATTGTCAGTGTGACCGACTTTACAATTGCGTTAGCGAGAGTGTTTTAGTGTGTATCTAGGTAGTTAGTATATTTTCCATCTTGTTAAAAGGAAAAAAAAAAAAAAGGAGAAAAATTGAAACTGTTGTTGTTTATTGAGTTGAGTCCTATTGATTATTGAAACAGAGCAAAAGTGAGCTTACTGGACTGCCAAAGATATGGAGCAAATGAGTTACCAAACGAATGTTCTGGCCTGTAGTGGATTCAAAATATTTGTATCCTGCCATCATTAACCTACTCTGGCTTGTGTTATATCATCTGCAGTTCTTATTACTTCGGGTTTTTTTTTTTTTTCTTTTTTTTTTTTTAATTATTCAGGAGAACATTTATCAAAGCATGTCATTTCTTTTTTCTTTTTTTTTTTTTTTTTTTTTTGTTTCAGATTGAAGGATGACGAGACGAGATACGCTCGAGAACCAGAAAATGCCTCGAAATGTAAGTGTGGTTTTAGACATACTTTGTTTCAAATATTTAGTTTAAAGTTTTATGGTTTTGATACTGAACACCTGACAATGGTTTTGTCCATCTCAAATTTTTAAAAATTACATTTTAGTTTTAACTGCTAAAAAAGTTTGAGCATGATTTTGAATTTTTCTGCTGGTCAAATGACAGAATACCTACATGTCATTTTTTGAGCAATGGAGATGGGTTACCATTGTATGGATGTGGAACTGCAAGTGATTTTTCAAATAACTAACTTTTTTATCTTAGAAGTAGAACTAGAAACTACTTTGATTTTGAGCTTCCTTTTCTAGCCAGCTATTTAGCATAATATGTTAGCATCTCACTTGATAAGTTGATATTGGCTCACTTGTGGCAGCTGAGGGTTTGATTTGAAATCATGTAATTGGTAGGCTTAATGTTTTTCATGGGACAGAAGATGAATCTTTTATGATTCCTGAGGCATTTTTGTCAGAAATTGAGCAGTCACTTGTCATGGACAACCACATCAAGTACAGTTAACAGCGACATTTTAGCTTTTCAAAAGCTTTATAATCATATGCATAGATGCATGTATTGCAACAAAGTTAAAGAAGGAAGGGGTACAGAACTGCGTACTGTTAAAGATCTAGTATTTGAGTTATAGTTTGATAATAGTGACTGTTTTGCACAGTACTGACAGGTGGTGAAGATATTTTTATATGAGTATGTGAGTGTGTGTTAGTTATCACAACAAACGAAAAAAAAGACATCATCATAGCATTTTTATGCATAAGTTATGTACGTAATGATCAGTGAAAATTATTTCCTAAAAATTTAGGGGTCAGACTCGGTACAAAAAAGCTCACTTTTCAAATTTTCAGGGGGTCACAATAATATTTAAGGGGTCATCATTAATAACTCCTAGAAAATTTAGTGATCACACACACACACACACACACACACACACTCACACTCACGTACACATTCTAGACAGTGCTAAATGTTATCTATTCATAATCGTGTTCATATGTTTTTAAAGTGTTATCAACTAATATGAGTAAATGTGAGCATCTACTGTCTGCAGTATCAGGATTTTAACAGTGAAACTTGATTTGTGGGATGTCCTCTTAGATTATCATCACAGAATTTCCACTGCGCGAGCCATTTCCTTCATTGTTGAAATATTTAACGGCATGACCAAATTCCAGTCGCCATGCAGTGATCATCAGAAGCCCGGTAGAGCCTGTGACGAAACTGTAGACTGGCCATTCTTGCTCTGTGAGCAGCACGTTTGTATTTCCAGAACGGAGCCATTTTGATTATCCCAAATGGTCATGTTGCATAGATAGATCGATTTTCGTTCCATTCGCTGGATTGTCACCCATGAGCCACAGCTGAACTGTCGGATTTTGATTCTGAAAAGCTGAAATTCCTACAGCTTTCCGTGCCTTTCCCACTTAGCTGAATCACATGATCTTGTTGTCCAGTCATAAACTGGGTAGACTTAGTTTATTTTGACGACTCGTGTTGGTTTTCAGTAGAAAAGAATTCTCAAGCAGAAGTCAAGTGTTAATTGATTCAGAACGCTCTAAAACATCGAGGAAATTTAGATTTTTTAACTTGCATTGTGGTGGATAAGACATCACAAAAGCCCATTTGCGTGATGCGTTGCTCAGAGTTGCAATGCGTTCAGGAGAAAATCAGTGCATCACTATAAATTTGGTACGTTTTTGTGACGCACTAGCCTGAATTCCAGTGCGTCAGATGGGAGATTCATGCGCCAGAGACACACATTTATGCGTAAGAATTATCACTTATGATACATGTTGCAGGAAAATCTGTGGTTTTGCAATCCATTTTGAAAATGATACTGAATGGATGACACAATTCAGAGTTGAGCAGATTTCTGTTTAGCGTAAAATTAAGTGTACTAATCCCCAACCCAAAAGGAAAAAGAACCAAACTCCCATAACCACCTCCACCCACCCCCACCCCTAATAATTTTTTGTTAAAGTAGAAATTGCTATCAGACAACTCTGCTGTTTTCTTACCCAGGAAAATATGTAAAGTTACTAGAACTTAATATCAATCATTGTAATTCTTACAGATTAGTTTCAAGAGGTATGGGATATTTTTTTTCTCATGCATGGTATGGTAGATGTGCGCGCTGCAACTTGACCTTTATCGAATTGGATGATTTGGAAGCCTAGCAGTGGCAGTAGTAGACAGACTGCTGGTGAAGGTCCATTTGAGGAGAAGAAAGCTTGGTGACTGATACCAAGTATCTGGGATTTAAGTACATTTTCTAAAAAATTCCACACAGAAAATGTCCACTCTTATAGTCTGTTTCATTTTAGTTTCATTTTCTTGGGTTTTTTTTTTTAAATTTTTCTTTCTTCTTCTTTTGCTTTTGACTGGTTTTTGATTCCCGAGGTCTTTTTGAAAATGTTTTTCTGAGTGCTTAGGTGATGTGAATCATGAATGTATTGAGGCATATAGCATTGTATCATTTCTTTAGGTCTGTATATTCCAAGGATGCCAGGATAGAGCTTGGACAGCGTTGTCACTACAGTTTTTCTTGTGTCTTTTTTTTCTCCCCCAGCAAATCTTTTAGTGGTGTCGGAAAAAAAGTGGGCTGCACCCTTGTCCTCTCCAAGTATCATAACTATGTAGCACATGCTAGGTTTTTTTTTTTTTTTTTTTTTTTTTTTTTACTTAATCCATAGAATATAGACATGGTTTACAAGATGTTCAACTTACATACCTAACTGTTTGCATGCACATAATAATTATATACACACAAAACGATTCAGCTACTAGTAGGTCTACACACATATGTTGACTGGAGACATCTGAAAAGTCCTGCTCCAGATCACCCCCCAGTCATTGACAGGTATTTAACATGAAACCTTCAGATGCAAAATCAAGTGTTCTAATGACTCTCCTTACTAGTTACTGTATGTGTTTTCTGTGAGACTTGCCTTTGTTTTCAGATAGTGTCTTTGTTCTCAATTTTTTAGCGTTCAGGAAATTTGCTGAAAGTTTGTATACTTTTTTCTTTTTTCCCATGTGGGGATCAAAAGGTCGACATGAATTAAATCCCCATCTTTCTGAACACTGCTGGTCACTTTTTTCTTGTGTGTCTGTCTGTTTGTCTCTCTCTCTCTCTCTCTTCTCTCTCTCTCTCTCTCTCTCTCTGAAATTCAAGGAGAGGGCATTTTTATGCTATTCAGATGTTGGGTTTTCTTCAGCTTCAGAGGGGCCTTGACCCCCCTGGTCCCTTGGCAAGACCTTGCATAGCCGACCTCTAGACCCCAGTCTTTTTCTTCTTTTTTGGTCTTGGTGATTTCACCCTTTGAAATAACCTTGTTTGTTTTGTGAGGGGCGAAACTTGAAATTTGGCAGTTGTAGTTGTATACTGAAGACATGGTTCCCATATTCAGCCAATAGTATTTTGGTCATTGTTTGATCCGGTTTTATTTATTTCATTGAGTTTGTTGGCAACATTATGATGAAAAAAGAAAAGATTGGTTTTTTGTTGGCAACATTATGATGAAAAAAGAAAAGATTGGATTGGATGTTATAGTTTAGATTGTATTAATAAAAGTACACGCTTTGTTTTGAATGGTTTAGATGTTATGTATATTTGCAGGCAATTTTATGGTGTGAAGTAGATAAATATACCTGTGGTATGATTACCTTTTTCAGCTGCAAAGGCACGGGGCTCTTACTTGCGTGTCCACTTCAAGGTATGTGCTGTATCATTTGGATTCATGTCCATTTTAACAAGTATTGAAATAATTTTTTCTTGTTTTTGTATTCTTTGCTATAAATAAAGGTATAAAATCTCCAAGGAACAGCCACAATTATAGTCGAGTGTAATGATTGTGTAACGTTGGGTATTTTCAGGCAGAAAAACAATTTTTGTTGAGAATGGTGTTATGATGTTAAGTTTCTTTTGGTGGTGAAAGAATAGTAGGAGAGATCTCAATAATTGATAAGAATCTTTGTAAACAGAAAACAAACATAGACGTCTTAAATTTTCTGCAGCTTTTTTGTGTGTTGACTTGACAGCTGTTAATATAAAAAAAAAAAAATGTTTACTTTCAGTTTCAAGTCACTGTTAAACATATACAATAGCTGAATGTGATATTGAGCTTTAGAATATCAAGATTTTTATTTTGTTAATGAACTTGAAGTATCTGTGTTCCCCCCTGTTCCTTTGGTATAATACTACACTGCTCATTATTCTCAATTCCACAGAAATAACTTTGGCAGTCCATTCACTTTTGTCATTCTCTCCAGTAGATTATTTCAAAATTGTAATAGGAAGTGTAGATCAACGCAAGAGGAAATTATTTTTCTTGTTAGAGTCATTTGAAATACCAATGTACTTGACCTTAATATTTCATATATGTATTTACACTGTAATTTATGTCTTGACAGTAGGCTTTTGTAATCATTTCCCTTAAAGAGTACAGTACGAGATGAGTTATTGTTTAAAGAACATGTTGATATATTGTTGAGCAGAACACGCGTGAGACAGCGCAAGCCATCAAGAAGATGCACCTGAAGAGAGCCGTGCGTTACCTGAAGAACGTGATGGCCAAGAAGGAGATTGTCCCCTTCCGACGTTTTAGTGGATGTGCTGGTCGCAAAGCCCAGGTCAGTGGTCTGTTTGCTTTGTGTGTGTGTAACACACTACAATGTTATTTTAATGAGTTGGTTGAAGAAATATATAACACACTGTGCTATGTCTGTACTTAAATGGGTAGCATGGCTGGCGATGGAGATTTATGCAAAATAGAATGTCTGGCGGGTGAAAGGGTTAAATGAACATGTTGATAATTGTGAGCAGAACACGCTGTGAGACATCTTGAACAGAAATATTTCACCACTGGAGCTTCAGATACTCGGTACCAGAAATGTTTCACCTCTGGAGCTTCAGATACTCCTAATTTCATGCAGTAATGCAGCTTGTAAAGCTTACAAGAGGGTGAGGACAACAAGAATTGCAAATCTTTTATGACAGTTTACACATGCATACATTTGCGATGCTTAATGTTAGAAATACCATGCAATTTGATGAGCAGCCAATCGTTTTGAATGGATATATTGAAATAAGTCATTACTTAACTCCTGACATTCTTGTTGAAAATTTGCTAAGTGCAGGCTGCAGTCCAATGTTTGGCAGAAAATGGCTGAATGAGAGTTTCCATGTTTTGTTGTTGTTGTTTTTTTTATTATGCAATTATTTTTAAAAAGAAAAAGAACGAACAGAAGGTTTCAATAAAGATGAATTAAGAAAAAAAAACCTTATTATTAAAATTGTTTGCAGCAGAAAGTCAAAGGAAAGATGTCAAAGGAAAAAGCTGACAAAAATTCAATCTATAAGCTGTGCATCAGGTCAAAAAGGTGTTTTCAGCCAAACAAAATTATCAAAAAAAAGTGGTTTATGCCCCTCCACCCTCTGCCCTCAGCTCTCCCTTCCCTCTAAAAATGAAAATGAAACTTACCAAACTACTCTTGTCTGTGATGTGTTTTCTGTAGCATCTGATGAACATTCTTCTGATTCAACTTCTGAAAACATCTCTTTAATGAGTTGATGAGACTCTGTTAACAAGACAAGTCATGGTCACCAGATTTAGTCCTAAAACTCCGTCTGCCTCTTATTCATGTAAATCTTGGAACAAGTCATCCATACATTGTCTAGAAAAAGTTTTTTTTTTAAAAGTTTAATGACAGTCGATCAAATTTTGTACATGCTTGCGCTACAGTCAAGTTGGCGCTTTAAGCAGAAAGTATTACTTCATGGAAGTGGATCAAAGCTTTCCTTCCAAATTTGGAGAGCTAACATCGTAATATTGTCTGAAATAATGCAAATCACTGTAAGGATTACATGGTTCTTGTGGTGGAGTGCTGTGTACATTAGCAATGAAATGCACTAATAAAGGTTTGATGAAAAGGTACATCAAAAAAGAAGATGGAAAAGTATTTTCATTTTGATAGACTGCACTGTCCTTCAAGTAGTTTGTTTAGTAAGTGTAATAATTAAGTCACCCCCCCACCCTGGTTGTTTAATGCTCACATATACTTGCATGTAAAACCAGGTATATATGCTCATGTATATGTCCACTAAAAGTGCCCAAGGAACTTCTCATTTGCATATATCACCCATCAGCCTTTTGGATTTAGACCTACTATTGTTATCTGCAGAGAAACAAATATGTGTGTGTTTTATTTTATATACATATATTCATTTTTTAAGCCCTTTTTTTTTGAATTCCAGTCCAAACAGTTTAAGTGCACTCAAGGAAGATGGCCCAAAAAAGTGCAGAGTTCTTGCTGCAGCTGTTGAAAAATGCTGAGAGCAATGCAGAGAGTTCAAGGTGAGTGATTCTGCTTAGGGAAAGTGGAACGCGTATAGAATGGTTATGTGGAGGGGCCTGGGAGGTTAGTATTAAGGTTCCTATACTACCAGGCTGTCCATTAGTTGATTTTTTTTGCACAGGTTCAAAATATGCAGGCTTGCTGTGGAGATTTGAAAGTCTGGAAGTTTGTGAAAGATTGACTGTTTTTGTAAATCTGGAAAAAGTATGGAATTTTTGTAAAATGATCAGGCTATGGTGAAAAATGAGGCCATGGGAGGGGGTGGGGGTGGGTGGGAAAATGGCCTTGTCTGAATCACTTTTAGACTTCATTTAAACTTGATAAGCTGCCCTTTGTGTCTCTCTGGCTGATTTGTGCTGTCAGAAGAGAAGCTGTTCTGTCCATGAAAATGCCACTGAGTAATAGCAGCACAAACTAGGACCTGTAAATTAGGACTTTGCCTCAAAGTAATTATATGTACAAGATTTTTTTTTTTAAAAAAAAGGAAAAAAAACACTTTGTATCCACCGAAAGTATCCACTCCATATTTTATCTGCTACTAATCAAGTGACTATATGAAGTGACCGAAGTATGCATACAGTCAACCAGCCGCCGTGGCGAAGTGGTTAGCGTCGCGCGGACTCCCGGCTGGGAGGTCGTGGGTTCGAATCCCATCAGAAGTCATGTGGGTTTTTCTGCCCCGACCAGCTCCTACCCAGAGTTGAGTTTGCTGCAGGCTCATTTGGGAAGACTGGGACCACACAGTCGAGTTTTTCATCCACTTAATGGATGCGTTTCTGAGAGTGTTGCTCAAAAATTTCCTGACCAACATTGCAGGTGTCTGTATCTCTCAGGCCTGGTTGACGCCGGGTTTATATTATGAAAGGAAGTGTAGAGTACAGCCCTGTCATGTAGTCTCAGACCGAAATGGAAATCCGTAGCATCATCTTAATCATCCTCATTCTCATCGATCAGCATAAAAAAAAGTCTCAAATTCTGTGGCCCTTCATGCCCTGCTCTCATGGTGACCTCAGTTTCGATGTCCTCTCCACGTCTGTGGCCTTGGTTTGGTTCCGTCGGGTCACCGGTATCAGCGAGTCCATGGGGGCTGTCGTTTGACGGACATGGTGGCGCCCTCCGGAGGGAGAGCTCAGTCACGCCGGCTCCGCGACTAAGCAATTATTGTCATCAGTAGGGGGCTTAGTAGGTGGTGTCCTGCGTATGTTAGATCAGAACAGGCACCACTGAAACACCACTGAAGTGACTCGGCGGCAGTGCAGTGTCTCCTCCGATGGGTTGCCACCTGACGGCTTGACATTGACTGCTCCCTGTGGATTGCCGATGCCGGGGCTGTGGTGGGGCCGACCGGGGGCTGTGGCTGTGGACGGGGTGTCAGAATGAGCGACGTGGGTGCACTGCCTTTGAGGGTGGCGCAGAGGTTGGGACAGAAAAGAAAAAAAGTATGCATACAGTCTTATATTATCTGAATTTGGTCTGCATATAGGTTTACATTACATGTAATACAGACTTGAATTTTTCATGTGAAAGATCTTAAAAAGTCCTCTTTTTTTTTTTGAAAGCCTATGTGAAGCCTGTTGGAAAAGAGATGGTAAGTTCCAAACATTGCTTGTTGCCCTTTGATTTACCATGATCACTGTTTGACATAGTAAAAACAGCAGTGTGGTTCATATGTCCCTTACAAGCTGTATTGAAGATGCATTGGTATGTGATTTATGAAAACTGTAGTAAAAACACAGTGTGTTCATATGTCCCTTTTAGCACTCTTACAAGCTGTATTGAAGATGGAATTATTTAGGTATGTGTGTGATCAGTGACAGTGGGTGGTTGTCAACAGGGCCTGGACACTGACCACCTGGTGATTGAATCCATCCAGGTCAACGCTGCCCCCAAAATGAGGAGGAGGACCTACAGGGCTCATGGCAGAATCAACCGTAAGTACCATGTTCAGAGTCTTGCTGGATGTTTTTTTTCTTCTCAGTACTATCTGAAGACCATGTTTTGTGTAAGCCTTTTGTTTTCCACGTGGTGCTGTACTGGCTGTGCATTCGAAATTTGTAAAAACTGTACAGTGGTATGGTTCATTTTATCATGTGACTGTAAGTGTATTCAGTATGCAGTAAACAGTGGTTGTGCACTTGTTCAAACGGCCCTGTGGGGATGGCATGGGGGGCTTTTTTTTTTTTTTTAGAATAAATTGTTTCCTGGGCTAGTAATTTCCTCTTTTCTTTGACTCTGTTTTTATTCCTTTTTTTCTGCCTGCACTGTCCATCCTTTGCATTTCAGCATTTATGGCCCTTTGACCTGTCTGCAAATGTATGTGTATTGATGATCAAGCTGTAGTGAGGTCATGTGTAATGTGTGTCTCTGCTTAGTTGTGTATTTAATATTTTAACCTTTTTCTTTTTAGCCTGGGGGGAGGGGTGATGGGGGCAGACTGAGAGGAAGACTTGATATAATGAGGAAGGTCTGTAGACAAAGGGAAGTTTGGTCAAAATTTAGATCGGGAGTAAGGAAACTGTAGTACTGATAATGGGAAAAGATAATATCTGTGCAAATCTCTCTTGTTATTATGAGTACTTTAATAAGGAAGAAAGTATTTAAAGTGAAATGAAAAATTAATGCAGTTCAAAGCAAGAGGAGGGAAAAGGCTAGGTGCAGACAGATACAATGAAATCCACCAATAGCAATAATACCAGTATGATATAGCAAATCGTTTCCCTTCCCTGCAAGTGCAGCAGACAAGATCCTTCTTACACATTCTTGAATCCGTGAAACTGTATGTCAATGAATAGGTTCTGTAAGCCTTATCTTCCATTTGAGAACTTACATTTTGTTGTTGTTGTTGTTGTTTTTTAATAAAAGTTTGTTCAAATTGTCAGCCTCTTCCATTAGAGTTTGAGCATTGTTAGCCTGTTGTTGATGAATATGCCCTATTTGTGGTGCAGCCTACATGTCCAGCCCCTCCCACATTGAGGTGATTCTGGCAGAGAAGGAGCAGGCTGTCCTCAAGCCCACCGCTGGAGAAGATGAACCTGTCAAGAAGAAAGTCTCGCAGAAAAAGCTGAAGCGGCAGAAGATGATGCAACGGGATTAGTCACTAGGTTTGGGTAGGAGTGAATCCCCAATAAACAAACCGGAAACGTTTTGATGGCTTTTGTTGGCATGTGTGGAAGTGTTGGTGCACACCTAGTGATATGTTTTTCAAAGCAGTGCGGTCATGCTGACCTTGCTGATTATTTGAAGTATAATTCGAATGGCCATAGGCACACATTCTCTTGGTTGGAGTTTTCTTGCAGGTAAGTGCCTTGAGAGTTCATAAAGTATTAATAAATGTTTATACCTTTTTATTCACACACTTGAGCATCTGCATACATATATATATATATATATATATATATATTTAGTGTCCTTACAGTATTTAGAAACGCACTGAATTACAGGACTGAGTAAACTGGCATATGAAAACCAGAGATTAAATAATCAGGATCTCAAAAAAAAAAAAGACAACCAATGTTACGTAGGCACACAAGGTCTGACCAGCGCATTAGGTTAATGCATAGGTCAGACATCTGCTAAGTGTTAGCCACGACCCTCTTCTTCAATTTTCTCATCTTGGTTGATAATTCATTTATCCATCAGCTGAAAATCATGCGTAGCATGGTCTCAAAACTTGGCGGATGTGGCATAGCGAATATGGACTAGTCCGCACACAGCGACACCTTGATGAAACTGAAACTGAAACTTTCAGTCCTTGAGCACCAGAGATAAATGGGTGATGAAAGCACCACATAAAATCTTTTTGCCTTAAAAGACAATATTCACACAAGGGGACACCCAGTAACATTTTCAAAAGCATTCACCAAATCCAGTCTTTTTCATGGTGGTGGTGGTTGCTGTGGTGTGTGTGTGTGAGTAATAATTCAGCAACTTGCTGAACGTTCAGGCTAATGACATTGTCACTGCAGGAAAGCTTAGCACTTTGAAACATCCATTAGATTTACACCAGAGGCATTGTAATTTCCAACAGACATCTCTCTCTATTGAAAATTAACCATTGGATTAGGGATTGTGCACTCGTATGCATGGGGTTAGAGTGCTTCAGTATAAATACTTAATTCAGTAGAGGGAAAAAAGGTGTCATATCTAGAAATCTATCTTGACTTAAACCTTATCTTTATTATTTCTTTTTTTTTTTCATCGTCTCATTTGATTTTGTTTCTTATTAATTCCACAATAGATGATACACTTTATCACCTCTAAAAACATTTTTTAACTGATTTTAGTGAAACTTGGAAGAAATGATATAGTCCCCAAACAGTTCATTATATTTTGGGCGAGATCACAGCACTCTCTTCAGTGCTCTTCTAGTTTGACTTGTTTCTATCATGTAAGCAAATGTGGATGAAAAGAATGTAGTGTGCATTTTGATTGAACAGGCTTTTCCAGTCTAAATCTATGCAGGGGCTGCACAACAGTCTTTTTTTCAGTATAGTAATGCATGTTTGTGCCCGCCCATGCATATAATGCTACATGTCCTCTAAATATTCAGAGAAAAAGCCGATACAACTTTAGTCAAAACTGAATCATTGATCTGATTTAATATTAAAATGAACTTGCACTTAACTTTCTAGAGGGTTGCTGAAAATCTAACTTTTGTCAGAAAAAGCCCTGAAATCTTACCTCAAAACATATATAACCTGACAGAAAAGCATTCAAAGATGTCATTATCCCAGTGACTTGGAAAAACTGAAATTCATGAAAATATGGTGGAACGTTGCCAGCCACTGCCAAGTCCACCCCCTTCAACTTGAAGTAACCCACTTTGCTATCTTGACACTCTCTCTCTCTCTCTCTCGCTCTCGCTCTCTCTCTCTCTTCAGAAGCTAGTACTGCAAGTCATCGCAGACCTTGTGCAACAAATGGATTCAGAGGAAAGTGCGCACTTTGGGGGTCACCAAATGTGTAATATTTTGTTTCAGTTGAACATGTATCCCACCCATCTCTCTCCATCAGGAAAATTTCATTGTTACAGATTTTTCTGGTTTTCCTCTAACACTTCCCATTCTGCTTTGTATCTTTTTTTCAGGTTACTTAAATGCTCTCTCCTTCCAATATGTGCGCAGGTTTGCTCATGCAGTTTATACATGTACATGTACATTCATGACAGTAAACATCTGACTGTCCACTTAAAACCCCTTTTTGCCATACACACTTGTGGTTGATGCACAATACGGGTTTTCTTTTTTTTTTTTTTTTTTTTTTTTTTGTTCTGCTTTGTTTCATTGTTGATGCTCGTAAACATATTTTTTTAACATTGATCATGTTACATTCATGTCTTTAAGGCATATGGTAGAGTATTCATTATCCACAAAGTGTAGGCACACCTGTGCTGCTAAAGAACTAAATTGTGTGCCAGAATTAAACACACTGAATTGTATATATATTGTGGCAGCATAATGCTAAATCATCAAAACAGAAACCCAGAATAAGCATTTGCTAAGCCTGCGCCCTGCCTCCTGACTCCCTACCCTCCCAATCCTCTCCCTACACACACACACTTGCCAAGCTACAATAAAAGTTCATGTCTCGGATAAGGCTGAGCTGATCTGTATGATTCGTCAATACCAGGCTTTTCTGTAGTTTTAGAAACTGTAGCTACTTTACAAAGAGTGCCAAGATACAGAATTCACAGAGATGAACACAATGAACTTAGCAGAAAACTCCAATAAAGGATGGCGAGTCTGCATACAAGCACACATTCAAAACTGCACACTCTTGCGCACAATGACCCTACTCGCTAGCTTTACCAAATTCATATGATCCGAATGTATTCACACTTCTCTTTGAGAGGCTAGAACTCCGATATGGAAGAGGTTGTTCGCAGAAGCCACAAACGTATGGGTTGCAGCTAACTTGTTTGAAGAACGCCCTCTAATGGTGTACTTTGAATTAAATCGACAAGGTCTTGATCTGTCAGTAGAATAGACGGTCATTGCAAATAAATACACCTGTGATTTGACTGACGCTTGCAGATCATTGATATGCATAGAAATAGCAATGGGCCATGGACCCTGTGGTGTCCCAAATTAAACTATGACCTCCTTTGACTCGTTGCCATCTACATGATTCGTTTACTCAAGAAACTCTTGATCTACCAAGAGTTGCTTCCCTTGACACCGGTGGATCACCTTACGTTGTACTTCCAGTGGGGCACAGTGTCAATGCCTTACAGAGGCCCATTAGTGCAAAATTGTACAATGACCTCCCTGGACTCGTTGCTATCTTGATGACTCGTTTAGTCAAGAACCGTCTTCATGATTCGTTTAGTCCAGAAACTCTTGATCCTCCTGAGTGCGCTTCCCTTGACAACGTTGTGGTACAACTTGTGTGAGAGCCTAACCGAGGTCCAAATATATCCAAGTCAACCTGTGTTCTATGTGAAGTATGAAAAATTGATCATAATCATATTGTTGTGAGAATTGTCCATCTCCAAACCCATTGTTGAGTGGAGTCAGGATGCTGTGCTTGTTGAAAAAGTTCTGAGGGTGATGGCAAATGCTATATGTTACAGAAGTTCGCTGTGTACCAACATTAGGTTGTTTTCAGAGAAGTTTTTTATCCTCCTTGAAAGCATAAAAAATATTGCCTGTGAGCCAGTCCTTGGCAGTTCTCCTGAGTCAAAGGACCAGTGAAAGATATCTGCAGGGCGGGAGCAACAGTGATTGCACAGTTTCTGTAATTCAAAGCTGGTGATGCATCTGGTGATGGATTTGGCAGGATTAAGCTCATCCAGCACCTTCACCCCTTCCATCACAGCGTTTATGTCTGTTACCTCCCCTTGCTGATGGGTGTCCAGGTGCTGCCAGAGGCCATCATCCTTTCTGGTGAAGATGCCCTGGAACTTATCAATGAGGTCTGCTTTTCGTTGGTGTCCTTGACCAGGGAGCCTTTCTTCTTCAATGTGACAGTGCCACGCCCATCATGTCCTGCATCCCACTCTTAGTGTAGTTTCAGATGGGTTTACTTTTGTTGGAGTTTAGACATTCTGTGATAGTAGTGTTTACATTTACCCATGTTGCCTTTTTTCATCCGCTTCCTGCTCGCCAAATTAAACTTGTAGCTGGTCCAATCCTTGGTTTTCTTGGCTTTGGCAAGGATTGTTTTCTTCTTCGTTAGCTGGTGTCTTAGTATGTTGCAGCTCGGCCAGGGCACACCTCTCCTTCTACCACTCACCTGGATGGGTCATGAGTGTCATGGAATTTGCGCTGAAGGTGGTCCATAGTATCTGCTCCCTGGGTATACAGGTTAGATATGGTACATATGGAACATATAGCGTTTGGCATCACCCCCAGGACTTTTCAACAAGCACAGCATCCAGACTCCATTCAACAATGGGTTTGAAGATGGACGCTTCTAACAACAATATAATTATGATCTATTTTTCACACTTCACATAGAGTGTAACAGCATGGACCAGATAGACTATCATACCTTACTCACAAAGAAACGCCAAAAACAACTGGATATATACTCCCCATCACCCACTCATATCTCAGTTTGCCAGGTCAGTATTGAAGCAGCACCAGTCAGCACGGCTTCGAAATCAGTGACGACCATGGGTGTGAATACTGATGCTGGGCCAAAAGAAGAGTTGAAATCATCAGGACGCGCATGCAAAGTGAAAACTATGGGTGCAAACTAACTTGACTAACACGATTTCAAATAAATATAGACGATATAAAACAACAATGAAAAAATGTTTACGTTTCAACTAACTTCACAAACCAGAGAGAGAGAGTGCACAGACGTTTCTAATTTTCTTTCCAAATAGAGGTGGAAAGAAACAAACGAGAACACATGCACACCAGTACAAGCACGGAGTGAACGAGAGAGATAAGCTCTAAATTATGGGAATGAATAAGCTCGGCAAAATCACGAGAGAAAAAAAAAAAAAGGGGGGGGGGGGGGGGGGGGGGGGGGGGGGGCTTAAAAACAGAGGGAAATGACATGGATAGCTAGGCCTACAGAACTGGTGTGATATCAAATCTTTAAATCGCGTGTAAACAACATGGACCGGATAGACTATCATACCTTAAATCACAAAGAAACACCAAAAACAACTTGATATACTCCCATCACTCGCCCCTCCCTACCACCTCCCACGATTGCTAAAACCTAATCTCAGATGATGAGATGAAGATGATGAGATGAAGTTTTAAATGCTCGGACTCCCAGGAGAGAAAGAAAGTCTATTTGATCCTGCACACAGCAAGATCCCAGCAAATGATCGTATCTGGCCAGCTGACACAGGTTGATCGCTCATGAACACTTGGGACACAATAGGCTAACCTCACGACCTGCTGCTACACGTACTCGCTGAACTCTGCAACACCTGCAGCCTACGCCACGTGTGCATCAAACAGGGTCTCCACTCCTTCACATTTTGGCAACTTGTTTGAGAGACGAATACGCAGGCAAGTCATTCACTTGTGTACGCATCTGTTCAAGTCGGCGAATTTTGATTTCACTGCACCAGAGATCTGTCTATCCATTTATCTATCTGTCTGTCTACACACATGTGCCCCCCCCCCCCCCCCCCCCCCCCCACACACACACACACACACACACACACACACACACACACACAGAGTTAGACAGGTAGATGAGGAGGAAGAAGAGAGAGAAGAAGAGAGAGAAGGGGGGGGGGGGGGGTCAACTTTCAATTTGTTTTGATGTCAACCTCCGGTCATCTTGCTTATAAACACTGCGTGAGTTATTTCTCCCCCCCCCCCCCCCCCCCCCCCACACACACACACACACACACACACACACCCCACCCCTACCCCCACAGACATACACACTAGACTTCGCATGACCTTTCAAGTCTGGTTTTGTCTTTCCACCATTTTGCAGGTGTCAGCTCTCTCTCTCTCTCTCTCTCTCTCTCTCTCTCTCTCTCTCTCTCTCTCTCTCTCTCTCTCTCTCTTCGTAGGCTATCCCATCCCCCACCCCCATAAAAGTTTGATCAGAAAAAATCATTTGTTTTACATTGTATGTCATACAATGAAATGTTATTTTATTCCTATTTGTGTGTGTGTGTGTGTGTGTGTGTGTGTGTGTGTGTGTGTGTGTGTGTGTGTGTGTGTGTGTGTGTGTGTGTGTGTGTGTGTGTGTGTGTGTGTGTGTGTGTGTGTGTGTGTGTGTGTGTGTGTGTGTGTGTGTGTGTGTGTGTGTGTGTGTGTGCGTGCGCGCGCGCGCGCGCGCGCATGCGCACGCGCATCCTTGTGAATGAGTGAGAGACAGAGCGAGAGAGAGAGAGAGTGGGTGTGCGCACGCTCACATATATCTATGTATGCATGAGCGCAGGCGTATATTTATGAATACTTGTTTCTACACTGAACAATTGTAAAACATGAGGGAAACTGACTCATATGTTTACAAAAAGTTTGCATTGTAAAATTTTGGGTAAGCGTCTTATGTGATGTCATTTGACACGTTTTTTTTTGCCATGATATGAACTTTGTCACTTTATTGAGGTTTTTGCGCGTGATTATATGTAACACACTGAGTGTGTGTGTGTGTGTGTGTGGTGGGGGGGGGGGGGTGGTTTACGCGCATGCACGCGCGCGCGTATGTGTGTTTGTGCGTGCATGTGTGTGTGTGCAAATTGATGCCCCCAGACCGTCTCTTTCTTTCTTTCTATTTGGGTATTTCAGTTTTGTTTGTTTTGTTTTTTTTTTTTTTTTTTTTTCTCTTCTGATTTCAGATTTCCAGAGAAACGCCGAGAAGCTGTGATGGTGGGGTTATATCTTAGCCTAGCCTATAGCCTACTGTAGGCAGTGGTAGATCTTCGACTGCTTCGGTTGCCGGCTGTCGCGGCCAGGAGGCCTGTTAATGAGCATTGATGCGCAGTCTCAGTGTTTTACGTCTGGTTTGTTTGTTATAACCAATTGTATAGCCTTTTCACACACACACTCCCCCCCCCCCCCCCCCCCCCCCCCCCCCCCCCCCCGGATGTTTTGCGCTGTACAAAGAAGACGCATACATACACGTGCACGCACGCACTGACAACGAATAGTAACACCACAGAAAGAAGAAGTGTGTGTGTGTGTACAAACTTGCTGAAAGTTTCTGATCCGTATTGAGTTCAAGAGAACGTCGCGCAAGGAATGCAAAGTGCCTTTTTACTGCTGTGATACTAGCTGCCTGTTTACGTTCCTATCGCACACATTGCCAAACCTTGGAGCTCTGCTTTTGATCGGAAAAGCGATGGACAGTGACATCATGTCACTGAACCGTGAGATGAGTTGGTGGCTCTGGATCTCCACGACACCCCCAGTATGGCAAGTAGGCCTATACCGTCCGACGGGATCTACTACTATGGAAATAGTAGCGTCATAAGATGATAATAGCTGTTCTCACTGTTCTTGGGAGGGGAAAGAAGTTTTTATCCTTATTAAAAAAAAAAAAAAAAGTAATAGTATGGAAATCAGTTACCATTGCTATTATATCCGAGGATGGTAACCGCTTTCCTTTTCAGCAACAGGAAGAGTAGAACTCAACAACAGCCATATAGCACATAAAAAACACAAACACACATCATATGCTGGACTAATTGTGGTCCAGTTCATCCCTGATGAACGTATAGAATGTCTGATTTCCCTTGGGAAAATTTAAAAAAAAAAACCTGCTTTCTTTAGAAAAGGGTTATTTTAAACAGTGTTTAGCATGTTGCTGCTGTTCGTAATGATCAAAAATCATTTCCCCGTTTCCCAACAAAGACCATTAAGAAAAACAGTGATAATATGAAAACAGCGATTATTGCTGTTATCTTTAAGCTGGATCATGGTTATAACTATTTCCCCCTGCTTTCCCAATATCCATTTCTGACTTCCAGTGCGGTGTTACTAATGATACCAAAGCACATGCACGTATCAGGAGCACCATGGATAACAGCAAAGCCATCTCCCGGTCATTGCTGTTCTCCATGAATAATTGTTTTACTCGGAAACACAGTCATGATCCGTAAGGAAAACACTTGTGATCCTCAGTAAGGGATGACAGAGATGATGATTGATTTCTCTATCATATTGCTGTTACGCTGGAGAATAATGACTCGTTTTGCACGGGAAAATAGCTAACATGCCATATTCTATCACATAGGCACTATAGGGTTAACGCCTTTTGTCCTCTGAGGTAGTTGCTTGTTTACACTTTAAAACACATGGCCGGTATTTTATTGTCCTTGAACTACTTGGGGTTTGTGTGTGTGTGTGTGTGTGTGTGTGTGTGTGTGTGTGTGTGTGTGTGTGTGTGTGTGTGTGTGTGTGCATTGACAGAATTTTGAAAGAGATCACAATTAACACCGTTTTTTTTGTTTGTGTTTTTTTTTTCATTTTCTGATGTAGTCTTGAATGTAACACTGAGTCAGCTGCCTTACGAAGATCTAAATACACAGCATCCACGGGCACATCATCATCATTCAGCCAATTGTTTATGGTCATAGTTGTTTGTTTGGAAAAAAAGCCAGACTGATCTTTTGATTATAAATAGTTATACATTAAATGCTCACACAATGCATAACAAATAAATCTTGCAAAAAATTTACACACTACCGACGTCAAACTCATAGTACGATGCTTGCCTGCGACACTCACGTCTCCTTCAAACAGGATAAGTTTGACTTCAGCTGCCTTCTACTTTGTCGGTAGCTGACCTCCTTGAACAAATCTATTAAACAATTATGTGAGTGGACATGTGAGCTCATGTACTTTCTCTTTAAATTATCCTGGGACTGATTTCAACGGCCCTGTCCACCTTCAAAAGGACTTTTTTTTTTAATGCTTCGTCTTCTTCCTTCACAGCGACCACAATCAACTTGATGATTATTCTGTCACTTATGCAAGGGGTCCGAACAGAAGGAAAAAAAAAAAAACCCTGAGCGTGACTTTTAATGGAAACGGGAGGCCCTTGACACAAAGGTGTCGATGGTCTTGGCCTCTACAACGTCCTAGGGCATCTCGTTCCAGTCCATAATGGTACGAGGTATGCTTATCGACTTTTAACGCTAATGCACCCTCATAAAGCAACTCCCATGTTATGGTAGGTAGGTAGGTATGTAGATAGGAGCCTGTATAGCCTCACGGCTTTCTCATGCTCCTTCAATATATAGGTCAGTATTTAACTCAAGGGGTGTTAATCGCGTGTCATAGTTACATATATATATATATATATATATATATATATATATATATATATATATATATATATATATATATATATATTGGTTTGAGGGAAAAAGTCTCAGTCATCAAATTCAAATTCTATATCTTTATAACTTTCATCTGCATCAAGGAGGCTTTTAAAGTTGTTAAGGGTGTCAGTAAGTTTGATGTTAGTCGGAAGAGAATTCCATTTGTTTACTACTCTGATGGCAAACGAATTTCTCGTTAAGTTAGTGTTAGAATAACGAATAAACAGTTTGCCTTCATTGCCTCTTGTGATATCCGACTTACTCATTGAAATAAAGAGTTAAAATCAATATCGTCCACTTGGTGAAATATTTTGTATACTTGGATCATGTCCCCTCTTACCCTTCTGGCTTTTAAAGATGGTAACTGAAGATATCTTAGCCTTTCTGCATAAGTCATGTATCTACACTCAGGTAGTATCTTCGTCGCTCTTCTCTGGACCTTTTCTACCGATACCGGTTGTCTCTTAAGTAGTGGGTACCAGATAATGTTTCTGTACTCCACACTTGGTCTAATAAGCGCTTTGTATAGTTTCAAGAATATGTTTTTTGTCAATAAAGGAGAAAGACCGTCTAATCAACCCAATCATCTGGTTGGCTTTACTAATAGCTTTTTGTATATGTGGGTCGAAACTAAGATTGCAGTCAAAGGTAACGCCAAGGTCTTTTTCTTCTGAGCATTTACTAATCGTTTCATTTAAATTTACCTATTTTCATTGTGTAGTCAGTTTGGGGATTTTTCTTCCCTATGTGCATTACCTTGCACTTTTGGACATTGAAATACAAGTTCCAGTTATGCAACCACTCCTGCACGTTATCAAGGTCCTTTTGTATATCAGGATAATTAACAGAGTCACCGTAGATCTTAGTATCGTCTGCAAAAAGTTTTACACGTACTCGATATCACGCCCGGTAAATCATTAATAAATATAGTAAAAAGGACTGGGCCCAAAATGCTTCCCTGTGGGATGCCACTTAAAACTGGTTTGTGTGAAGAGTGTGCCGACCCTACCCTCACCCTCTGTCTTCGGTCAGTCAGAAAGTCCTCGATCTAGTCAAGGAGGGAGCCGTCAATTCCATAATTTTTCAACTTAATCAATAGTCTTTTATGCGGTACCGAGTCAAAAGCTTTACGAAAATCTAAATACACTACTGATTTTTTGTCATCAGAAAGTGCAGTTAAATCATCAATGACTTGGATCAGCTGAGTCATACACAGATCTTTTATTTCGAAAACCATGTTGACACATTCTGCAAAAAGTTTGAAATCATTAAAATATGACACAATAACATCCCTCACAATTGATTCCAGTACTTTGCATGTAACACAAGTTAAACTGACTGGCCTATAGTTACCCGGGTCCTGTTTGGAGCCCTTTTTGAAAATGGCAACAACATCAGCAGTTTTTCCTCTCATCCGGGGGGATACTTCCCGTCTCTAAGGATTTATAAACAGTATGCTAAAGGGGATTGAGAGTTCCTTACTCAGTTCTTTTAGGACTTTGGCCGGAATTCTATCAGGTCCCTGAGCCTTAGAGGGGTCAAGTTTTTTCAGTTTAGCCTCCACCACTGCCGCGGTGACTCTTATTTCTGAAAGAGTTATGCCTTCTAAATTTTGAGACTTAGTCATATTAGGTAGATTGTCTACTCTCTCGGGTGAATACACTATAGAAGAAATCATTGAGCGTTTCTGCTTTCTCAGAGTCAGTGACTGCCATTTCACCTGAATCCTTTTTAAAGCATTAATACTAGTACTTATTTTCAATTTTTTTCTTGCACATATTTCTAGAAATTTTTGGGGTTACTCTTTGCTTGGTAAGCTATTTTTTTCTCATACCTTTTCTTTGCCTTTTTAATCATCCTCTTCAAGAGGTTTCTCTCTCATAACGTATCTCTGGTGGTCTATTCCAGATTTAGTTTCAAGATATCTTCTGAAAGCATTATGCTTTTTCTTGATTTGCCTCAAGTTCTTTCTATCCATCCATTTTGGTTTAGCTTTGGTAGTTGCTGACTTATTAGTTTTCACCTTCGGTATGTGTCGGTCCATTCCTGACTGAATCCAGTCACTAACATGAGTCCAGCACGTATTAACACCATTTCATCAAGAGTGCCCCAGTCTACTTCACACTTCCTTCATGTCTAAAATCATTGTAATTACCTTTCCGTAAATTAAATTTAGAACAATCTTCTTGGTGAAGCTTAACTTTAGCTACATACATTTGGGAAGAGAAGGACCTCGTGGTCACTCAGACCAAGCGGTGCTGTATGGTCTATGTCAGAAATGAGGCTGTCCTCATTGACCAGTATGAGATCAGGCATGGTGGACTGCTGTCCAGCTCTGTGTCTAGTGGGATGTGAAATTTTCTGGATGAGAAAAGCATAATGAAAGCATTCAATCACTTCATTATCCTTCTCAGTTGTCCATTCGCCATTCCATTTTACAGATGAGAAGTTAAAGTCGCCCATAATACAAACTTTACGGAACTTTTTAATTTCATCCTGTTTCAAGAGTTGAAATAATTTTTGTTTTTTTTTCTTCTGAACTCTGCCCACTTCTGTAAATGCAGCCTAACAAAACATTCTCCTCATTTGGGCTCATGAATTCACACCCAAACACTTTCCTCAAATTCAGTTTTATTTAGAACATCACATGGTTTTGCATTTAACTTATGTTCCACATACAGTGCGCAGCCTCTGCTTGGTTTGTCATTCATAAATTGATCAAAATCTGGTACAGCATACTCACTGGCTGATGGGACAGTGGAACAATTCTTTGGTAACAGCTTAGTAAGAGCAATTATTGAAGGCTTAATTTCATCAATACGTGATAACAATTCTTTTTTATATTCAGCCAGAATGTCAACATTTGAATATAACACTGTACAAAAATGATCAGAAAAAGAAAAAGAAATGTCTGAAGAAAATTCTCCAATGCCTTTTTTCACTCCTTTCATTCACAAAATCCTTTCGTCCTTCCCCATTTACACTCTGGTCGCCTGGCTGATCATGATGGAGTCACTCTGCCTGACCCCCTGCAGCAACAGGCTGGTCCAGGGGGTCCCTCCGCTTGATGATTTTGCCATCCCGAATAATCAGGTTTGTCTCTCCCTTTGCCAATCTCTCTTTCAGTTCTTGTCGCAATTTGTGTGTGTGTGTGTGTGTGTGTGTTTTTTCTCTCTCATTGGGGGTATAGTCATTGTTGAAGTAGTAACGGTTTCTTTCGTCTGGAATAGCCTCGTTTACCTTGCTAGTATGGGCTTTTTTCATTATTATTTCCCTCTTTTTTTTCCCCTCAGATTTGATTTTGACTCTGAGGAGCCGTGGTCTATTTCCCCCCTCCTTCCCTAATCTGACCGGCTCATCTATCTCCCCATCAGTCAGTGCAGTGATCTGTCGTATCAGTGCTTTGGCCTGTTCGAGGTCGTCTGTCTGTTTTTCAGGAGCTGTAGTTTTTGTACTTTCTTTCACATTTGTGATTATTAGATTGAGTTTTCGCTTCTCTTTTTCCTGTGCCTTCCCCAGAGCTTTCTGCCAGCTTTCTGTTCATCACTTGCTCTATTTTTTCCTCTAGTTTTTGTCCAGAGATTTCATTTTCCAACTTTTCAAGCCTGTCGCTGACTGAACGCACAAGTGGAACCAATGAAAGCAAAGCATCCAACTTGGCGTCAACTCTAGCCCTAGCAGGGCCTTTCAACATTGCCCTGTTCACAAGTTTGGCACAACCACGCGAGGCTGCCCTGGCCGGCCACGATGGCAAAGGCCTCGTCACTCAGGCCGGAACAGGTTCAGGTTCAGGTTCGTAGGGACAACTGCTTATGCAATTTTAGCCAGAACTGGCTTTACATGTCCCTTCTATAGTTATCGTCTTTATACGGTCTGGTCTTTAACTCGCTCAAATCTTTATTTATCATAGTCAAAATAAATAATCTTCAATAAATAGCTAGACGATCACCGATAGAGCTTTTGAAAAGGTTAGTATTTTGTGCACGTATAATGTTAGGGGTCAATTTATTCCAAAGATTTGTTACTCTGTTACTGAAAGAAAATGCCTTTAGGTTAGTGCGACAATATTCATGATAAATTTTATCCACACTATTTCTGGTATTCTTAACTCTTGATGCAGTAAAAAAAATTTTGAAATAGAAATATTGTCAACACAATAAATATTTTATAGACTTGGATCAAATCGCTCCTCACTCGTCTTGTTTTTAGGGTGGGCAGTCCAAGAGCTTTTAACCTACCTTCATAGGGAAGATCTTGTATATTCTTTACAAGCTTTGTTGCTCTTCTTTGTACTCTTTCTAGAGCAGCAGACTGCCTCTTAAATCGAGGATACCAAATTGTGTTTGCCATATTCCAAATGTGGTTTAACGAAAGCCTTGTATAGTTTTGTAAAAATATCTTTATCTATGTGAATAAAAGTACGTTTAATTATACCATCATTTTGTTAGCTTTATTTATAGAGTTTTGAATATATTTATCGAATACCAGGCCAGAATCGAAAGTGACACCAAGATCCTTTTCATAATCACATATTGCAATATCTGCACGCTCACCAGTATTACGGTTTATCATTGTGTATTGGAATCTTGGGTTCTTACGTCCAACATGTAACACATTGCACTTGTCCGCATTAAAATGCAAGTTCCATGTGGTAGACCATTCAGATAAATTATCAATATCATTTTGTAACATATCATGATTATTATAAGTTGTATTGTAAATGTTTGTATCGTGTGCCCTATTTTTGCACTGGTAACATTCAATAGGATCCTCCTCATCGTCGCTTTCACAAGCATTGTTACAGTAAATGCACTGGTACGGCTAGAGTGCCTGAACCGTTTTCTTTTCGGTTTTGTATCGTATGGGGTTTAGCTAACCGAACCACTCTTACCCGCTCCACCCCCTCTACCAGTGCCACGCTTACCCCTTTCTGACATCCGTATCAACAGTGTTTTCCGATAATAGAAAAGGTTCACTCTCCTTTAGTTTGTCAGTTAACAAATGTTTAAAAGGGAAGGTGCAAGGTGCAAGGTAACAACGAAAACAAAAACGTGGGTCGGTCAGTGCAAGGTGTCAGCCGCCATGACAGTTCATGGTCGCCGTGAGAGAGAATTCTCAAAACTCTGAGAAAACCTCCTGGATACCACTCTGACAGAGAATATGATTTCCTGTCAATAATGGCAATAAAAGGTCTCATCGTGACCAATTTTGATAACAAAAAAATGATTGCGGGACGCAGCCTTTTGCCTATCACTGTTCCTACAGTTACAATCGAAACGCGCCCATCACGCGCATGCGCACACCCCCCTTATGCATTCGTGACTTCCCTCCCTTTAATCATGTCGGGAGTTTCGTCACAGTGCCCCAACCAATCTCTGGCTGGGGTTCAGGACCTTAACCGTGGGTCTGGATACGTGACCAGATTGATGAGTTATCACCTTTCTGTTTTACACCATAATGCGTTGTCTTCGGCAAGTAACTTTGAGACACAGAGTTCGAAGTGTTCAGTGCAATCTTGCTAAGCATGTGACTGAGAGATTGTATGCACCCGACACTGATACAGTCATGTGAATAGTCATGTGATTTGTTTACTTTTATTTCTTCGCGGGTCGTGTGGAATGGTGAATCATCTGACTCGTCTAAGTCACATGGGTCTTGTTCACACTATGGTTGATACAAGCGTTGTGCAGGCCGTATAATGAGAGTCGAGTTCTGGTGTATCGAATAACACACAGTCAACACAACTCGGACCCAGGCTAGTGCTGACAGAACAGATACAACGCTGAGCAGTGACGACGTCGCCGTTGTAATTTCAGAAATACAGTGTCAGGTGTTTTGAGTTGAATTTCCAGGTCCATGTACGAGTAAAACAAACACGTTTCAAATCATGGTGGTACACGAACAAGTGTTGGTGTCACAGGCCTTACACTTTTCTGCAGGGTGTACAGTGTGATTCAGCTGTTGCAAGTGGATACCAAACAGCAGGCATTCATATCACTTGCTGCACAAGGCATACTCAAGATCTACTGGTGAAGATGAATTTAATCATAAATGACATTTTCAGAAGTCTGAATTTATACCTTTTATGTGTTCAATGTGAGGACCACTAGCACGTGTTGAAGATGATGGAATATATAGATTAGACTGCTGAGCAAATTTTATCAAGTTTTTGCAATACTGGACAAGATCGTGATAATACTGTCAACAGCTTTGCAAGTCTGGAGAAGAACTGAGATCTGGGTGCAACAAGCTGTAGTCTTTGTAAAGTTGCCAGTATTTGTGAACTTAAAAGTGAAGATGCTGTCACTCATAGGATCAAAAGGTCTAGTGCTTGGTGTCTTATTTTGTATGACATTTTGTTTGGGGTTGATACCTGTCAGGTTAATGACATTTATTCAGGGCAGTGCTGCCACTTCTACTGATGCAGGAAATTCAGAGCGGCGCAGCAGACCAAAGCTAAAACACTTACAAGCGCATCCTTAGTTTCCTTAGTTGTTTTGCAGCTGGTGTATTTTTGGCAACATGCTTCCTAGATCTGCTTCCAGGGGTGAGAAAACGTCTTATTACTGTTTTGTTTAAAATGAACATTACAACAGGATTTCCACTGGCAGAGTTTATCATGTCTTGTGGGTTGTTTTTCATCCTGATCGTGGAACAAATAGTTCTTCTTATGAAGGAAAGCAGAACTGAAGATTCAGAAGCGAAAAAGCCTTTGCTTGGAAAAGAAAATGAGGTAAAAAGGAAAATGGTGAAGACTGCTCTGACAATGAAGACCATGAATTTTTACAGAGTGATCATTCCATAGTAGGGATCAGTGACCAGCCTGATGTTCACTCAGTGGACGATGCAAGGTTTTCAGAAAACAGCGTGATGTCAACCAACAGATGGGGAAGTGACAGTGATCCCAGCCACAGCCACCATCATCATCATCATCATCACCATCATCACCACGATGATTTGCAGAGTCATTCTCCGCTTTCGTGCTCTGATGCTGGTCATGGCACTTTCCCTGCATTCTGTGTTTGAAGGTCTGGCTGTTGGCTTGCAGACTAGCACAGGGCAGGTCTTAGGCATATTTTTGCTGCTCTGGTGCTGCACAAAAGCATTCTCAGTTTCAGCATAGGAATGAGCCTGGTCCAGAGCCGACTGTCCATGAAAGTGTGCATCAGGTCAGTCCTCTTCTTCTCCTTGACAGCGCCTGTTGGTGTGGCTGTGGGTATTCTTATCACACACTTTGGGGCATCAGTGACATCCGATCTGGCTGATGGAATCTTGACTGGAATTGCTTCTGGAACATTCTTGTACATGACTTTTTTTGAGGTTCTTCCTGCTGAATTCAACAGTTCACATGACCGCATGTTGAAATTGTTGATGCTTTTATTAGGCTTTGGAACTGTCACTGGTATTTTATTTCTTACCAATGATGTGAAAGCACCATTTTGCAAAATCAATGGGGATAATTAAGTCAGCACACACAAACTTATCATGCTTGACAATACACACATTTATGAGGATTCATGCCTGAAAAATGACAATTTCTAACTTTGTATCTTTCGAGATTTGAGGTATCGTTGTCTCATACTTGTTTGTTTGTTTTGCAAATTAAGTTACTGTTTTGATGGAGCAGGGTTTGATTTGTAGTCATTTTTCTAACTTTGTGTTTGAACTTAGTTTCACATTAAAACAAAGCAGTGTGGTAGGAGAGGGCAGATGGAGGGGAGGGGGGGGGGGGGGGGAGAGAAAGGCAATGGTGATGGATGGCAGGAGGATAAGAGAGCTGATGGTCAAGAGAGTAGGAAGGATGACTGAAAAGTTATCATCATTATTGTACCACATTTATATTATATATTTATACAAAATATCTCACCTCAAAGGTGATCATTGCAGGTGAGTGCTCTCTCTGTCTTTGATCCCGTTGTAGTGTAAATTATAAAGAGAAAATCTGAAAAGTTTAAATGTGAACATATTTGTGAAGCATGATCTAAATGGTATGTGAAGGGGCTCTAAGGTAATTTGATAATTAACATGTTAGTCATTTCAATGTTAATTATTTCAATCCAGTATATTGTACAGTAACTTTTAATCCTAGTTTTAACTTGTACATTGTGCAAGATATGCTCATCTGTTTTGGAACACAGGGTCAGGACTGCACTCACTCATTGGTGCATTGTATCGGTCATTTTGTCAAACGTAGGTCGGGTCAATTCAAAATTATATGTGTGTGTGTGTGTGTGTGTGTGTGTGTGTGTGTGTGTGTGTATCATGTGTATTCTCAACACGTCGCTTAGAATCTCACTGGCTTACTCACTGTCAATGATAACAGTTTAAATGGGATTGTGGCTTTTATCTCCAAAATGATAATGGAACAAAGTTTCTGATGGACAACTATCTTGTGAGCAAAAAGTTATTCAGCCCATGGACTGAAAAAAAAAAAAACATGTGATTTTCAGACTTTGGAAACACTGCTTCAGCTACCTCCCAGTTATGCTTTATAGTGAACAATGGGTTATCATGAACATATCTTTTTTGTATTTCATCTGTTGTGTCCTCACAGTGGCATCACTCTTGCGCCACTTATTCTGGCTACTCTTTGAACACAACCCTCTTCATTATCACACAATCTCAGTATCACCATCTGTGATCAGGTCTTAATGAGACAACCTCCTGGAAGAGACTTTGGCACTGCTGCAGAGTCACGTTTGTTATCAGTCAGTGTCCATGCAATTTCAGAACTAGTCAGAACAAGTATTGATCATGCATGTGTCTAAAAATTTTACGTTCAGTAAAATTATGGTTTCACTGTGTTTGCCTTTCCTTAATTCCAAGTAAACTCAGTTCGTTACAAAGCAAAGCAAAACAGAACTAAAAAGCAACACCAAAACACGGCAAAAGACGGATCATCATTGCTTAAATTTTTATGCACCGCTAATTATTAACTGTTTCAGATCTGACGTGACTGACAGTCAAATCTTCCCAGCCTGGCATGTTTTGGCTGTTCAGTTAAAGATTCAGACAGCTTTCCGTAAAGTGCCATAGCTCTAAGTTTTGCACACAGTTACAGAAATATGATTTTGTGTAATACGTCAAATGTTCAGCATCTTTGAATTATCCATTTACTCACAGTTGACACCTGCCAAGAGGTTGGATGCCAAGCAGAAAGGGATCTAAGAGGAAGAAGCTATCCGTCTGCAAAGTGTGTTGTTGATAGTCTCCTTGACAGTTGTCAACTCCATCATAGCATACAATGTATGTGCCACCCTCTGTCTCATGGAGGAATTGTGATGGTACAGAGCATGCTTCATTCATCATTTCTTCTTTAATCTTTGGGCTTCCATGTATTTTTTTTTTTTTTAAGTACCAAACAAACAGCATTCTCTGTAAATGAAAATTTATATCAGATAAATGTTATATCATTTAGATGAAAGAGCCAAACAGTTCATTTCATTTCAAAGCCCAGAGCTTGGTGAAAATGAAAAAAAATGGAGAGGTGGGTTGCAGGCAGGCACAGCAGTAGATTTTCTATCTTTAGTTTAATTAGAATAAAAGAATGACTGGTGTATGTGTTTCTGTAGTTTTTTTTTCTTCTAAAAAACAAAAAAGCAGTAATATCAGACCTGTGATTTATGTTCAAAATGGTGTACAAACTTTGGTCATGTTTTTTTTTTTTTCCCCCCTGAGTGCATGCGGTCTGCTTTCCTTCTCATTTTTTTCCCCCCTAGTTTCATTGTTATAAGCTTGGTTAGACGTAAAATGTGTACAGTGCAATCTAACATGAATCATAGCTTATTTTTCAGTCATGATCTTGTATACCTCATGAATGCAAACTGGTAACTTTTGAAATAGTAATCTTGGAATTCTCAATCTTTTGTGAAGTTTTGTAACGTTAGTTTTAAACTAATGAGAGGGTGGGATAGAATTAGCCATTGATGGAGACCAGTTTAATTCTCATATTGTTGGATACAGGGCACAGACAATCTACAAACTGTGTTACATGCTTTGTGTTTGTCTTTTTTTTTTAACATACATACATGTACAAGTTGTGTTAATGTTCAAGGATTCTGTGCCAGTGCAAGAAAGCTTTAAAATACCCCTACAGTGGTGCAGTGGATAGTGCTGTGGACTTGTGGATGGGAGGTTGTGGGGTTTGATTCCTCTCAAAAAGGTTTGTGGGATTTGTTGAATCCAATTGGCTTCTATCCAGAGCTGGGTGTTCATCTGCTTAATGGTGGGTGTAATATTTTGGCCAAACATCTTGACCAGCACTGCAGGTACCTGTCTGTCTTGGGCCTGGTTTACACACCAGGACTGTCATGAAGTGATGTGTGACTGGACCAGCAGGGAAATCCATAGCATCATCTCCATCATTCTCATCTTGATTGGTCCTTGTGTCTTTCTCTCTTTCTGACACACATTGTTATAGAAAAATCTATACTTGTGTGAGTTTATGAGTGTGTGTGTGTGTGTGTGTGTGTGTGTGTGTGTGTGTGTAGCATGCCAGCATTTTTGTTTGAATCCAGCAACTAGCAACTAAAGTCAACACATTGTCCAGAGTGGACACAAGGGGAGAAGGTAATCTGGCTCCCTGGGCCCCCCTCCACTAACATGTTTGTTAAGGGGGCCTGTGTCTCCCTGTCCCCCCCCCCCCCCCCCCCCCCCCCCCCCCCACACACACACACACACCTCTGGTGCTGAGGCTGCTGTGTCTATGACTATCAACCATACCTACTGCAGCACTTACCAGTTGCAGCTGGAGGCTAGATGAAAAGCACAAACACAGAGATTTGCAGGCCTGCTATGTGCAGGAAGTAGTGGATTTGGGTGGAAGAGACATACTTCCGCTCTCCATTTGCTATGAAATCGCAGACATATGACTCGTGATGAATCATGCACCTTCCCGAGTCAGTGGAATGCAGCATTAGTTGCATCAGTCACATTTCCTGAGACCTTCGCTACTGGCTGCCTGTCTAGAATGTAGCTGTCGATAGTGTCATCCAGTCCCAGTTCCCAACTTTGGCATGTCTTAATCACCCTTCCCTAGCCTATCCCCACACCTCTCTCTGTGTGAGAGTAACATATTGTCCGTCATCAAAACGGGTAGCCTTGGCGATTTCCCATCAAGCATATTTTCTCTTCTATTAGATCCAGAGAAATTTGTGTTTCAGAATCTCTGAAAACATAGATTTCTTCATGTTGAGTGTTTTCTGTTTGTTGCTGTTGCATGATTTTTGTATGTAAAATGAAAATGAAAAATTAAAGGGAATGCCAGGTGGCAACAGCATGGCCCAGTTTTATCAGCTTTAAAGATGTTAATAGATTACTGACTGTGCTATTCATCTAATGTTTTTATAGAACAGCATTCAAGACAATGGAAACAAAGACTGAATAATCACCCATCTTCTCAAATTAGGCGTACATCCATTTTGCACCCAATTGGAGGAGATACGTGATTGTTCATTCTTCGTTTTCATTGTCTGGAATGTTGTTCGTCTTGCCTGAAGAAGACCAAAGAGGTCAAAAAACGCAACATGCTTTGTCTTGTAATCTGTTTGTCTTTTTTGTTGGGCGTAACAGGAAATCTTTCAAGTTTGTTTCGGTTATTGCCTGTAGTCACCTCACTTTGAAACCACCCTATTCCTTTAGATTTAGGCATTTGCTTCCTGGTAATTATCACAATTATCATTACCTAATGAAGGCAAACTTCAAAAGCACTTTCAGGGAAAAGGGGATTGGAGGGGATGCTACTGCTATTGTTCTTTCGTTGCCGTTGAAGCCAATTCAATTCAAATGAATACCATGCTTCAAACAAGGGAGATAATTCAGTTCATGTCTACACATGAACCAGGGTGCCCTTGGCTCACTCACGCATCCCAGTGTGTTATCTATGGTGAGAGTGAAACTGGCAGAATCTTTGACTTTCTCTGATAGTTGCGTATTCATCAGTGGACTTTGTTTGGGGCAGCAGTTTTGATTAAATTCCAGCCATTTATATTGTGCCATGAACCATCTAGTCTCTTTGTTACTTGTGATTGTAAGCTCATGGATCTTTAGGAGAATAGAGAATATACTACTTTTCCCTCCTTTATTATGTTAATACACTTGATTTTGCTTCATATACAGTGAAAATTGAAACACAGACCCTCTTAGTAATAACAGTCCTTCCCAATCGACTTGCTTTAAGACTAAATGTTTAAGAATTTCTAGGGTCTTCCTTTAAATTTCATTTTACCTTCCTAGGTGGTTAGCTTGACTTGCTAGGAAAATGGTACAAGTGAAAACTCCTTGGGGATGCCAGGGGATCTTTGGCACAAACAGCTCCCTGCTTTCTGGAAGTTCTGTGTGAGCAGTTCCTCTCTTCTGCCACTGGCTTTGACTTCTCCCTTAAAGAGATTTTTTTCTTGTCTTTCTTTACTGTCATTTACAGTTGTTCTGCCTTTGTGGACATTTCTTAGTCATGTTCTGGAACTTCATTTTCTAGCCACACTTTGTGATGTGCCTTTTTTTTTTTTTTTTTTTTTTCTAGTCTGGCAACTAAGTTGTGGAAACTGTTGAGAGTGGACGGAAGAGATCCATTCTATGTACAAATAGGTTTACATTAATGCTTGTTTTTTTTTCCCCCTTAACCCAGGGGTGACAAGTTCAAATGAATTCTTTGCATGGCCAGCCCAATTGTACAGGTTGCTTAAAACATATGTTGCCAAAAAGTTTTTGCTCACCATAGTCATGGGTTTCCAGCATTCTAGGGTTTTTCTGAAGGACTGAAGTCTTTCAGTTCTTCTCGTGTCTCTAGGAACCCATGCTTTTTCTGAAGGGGTCTGTCATGGGTCCACAGGGACAGTGACCCATGCTTTGTTCTGAAGTAATGAAAACCTTGCCCTACACCATGGGTGTCCATACTCATGCTTTTAACTTTAACTGAAAGAACTAAACCTTGCTGTTCATCATGGTTGTGTATGGACCTAAAATTTTTTTTGAAATTTTGAAGCATGGAATGAAATATTTGTTGTGTTTACGCAGGCTAACAGGTGTGTATGACATGAAACTTGGATAGCAAATGACAAATGATTATGATTAGCTTTCATGCAAGTTATGCCACTTTTATCTGTTTTTTTTTTTCAGTATGCATGGTCATGTGAATAGTCTCTCTCATGTGCAAATAAAGCCACACACATTCACCCATATGTAGACCTGGCTTGGAAATGATGCCTGTTATGTGCTGCTGGGCTCAAACCAGTTGTTTCATGATGTGTTTCTCAGACTGTCACATTTTGGTGTATATGGGCTGGCACAGGCACTTTGAATGTGCATGTATGTGTTGTTTTTGATAGTGTGCACTTTGAATGTGCATGTATGTGTTGTTTTTGATAGTGTGAATGTCATTGATTATGCGAGAGCCTATGGCTTGACATACTTCTGTATGGTGTATGTTGCTTTGGGTGTGAGTGCTTGCATCTGTGCATGTAGGTGTGTTTGTGTGTGTGTGTGTGTGCATATATATATGCATTCATGTGTGAGCATATGTATGAAAAATAGAGGGAGAGAGTGAGCATTGTAGGTGTGCATATGGTGCACCTCAAATGTGTTAGCACGCAGTCTTAATTTACAGCTGGAGTGTGTGAGTTAGAATGAATGACTGTGTGCATGGACCCTAAGGGGTCCACTCTAACGATGTAAAGCCAATGTGCTTCCACAGCACTGGCATGTTCATAAAAGTAAAGCCAGCCAGTGCATCCCAGGAAAGGGGCCCTGGGATAATATACAGATTCTGTGTCTTCAGACTATAGGAGTCTGGTCAGACCAGGATGAAAGATGCCCATGGTGGGGTTTTTTGTGTTTGAGAATATTGGTCTGCTCAGACCCGCTACCTACTGCGATTTTTTTTCTTCTTTTCTTCGTATACTCTTTCATTTTTTGAAGAAAAACATTATTTGATGTAGATGTGTGGGGCCATGCATTATTGACATTGTCATAACATTTTGTGTTGAAAACTGACATGGTTATTAAGTGAAAATTAACATTTTGTGTTGAAAACTGACATGGTTATAAGGTGAAATTAACATTTTGTGTTGAAAACTGACATGGTTATTAAGGGAAGGTTCAGAATGTCAATTATTTAGCTATGATGTCATTAGAATTGTTTTCATTGTTTGTTGATCACATTTCTTTTTCGCTTTACTTTTCAAAATCTAAACCTTTTTTCCACTGCAATGTCAAGACAACCCAGAGGAGGTCTTGAGCAGCTGGCTGGGGTGACAGACTAAGAGACCAAAAAAGGGACCTTATGAATTTGAGGAATTTTTTTTCCCCTTCAGATTTGCCAGTGGTGTCTGGGTGTGACTCAATGTGTAGTCATGTGTGTGCAATAAGTAGGTCATGGAACAAGTACTGTTCTATCACCTGCAGTGTGCTTTGGAGTTACAGAGGACCCCAAAGAACCAAAAAATACACTGTTTAAAACCTTTTTTCCTTCACCATTTTCCCCTCACAGACCTTGTATATGTATTTGTCAAATACTGCCCAAAGATTACTTTACAAACGACTGTTTTTAACGAATGTTTACATATTTGAATTAAAAAAAAGAACAGATTTTAATTTTTTAATAAAGAACACATTTTAATTATTCTTTTAACTACACAATCTGTTTTAGGGAGGGATGGGGTGGGGTGGGATTTATGGGATGCATGGGTTGGTGAGTGAGTGGTGGTGCAGGATGGGGGACTGAAGGGGTGCTGCACTGTTATCTTTTTCAGAATTAAGCTCGTGGGAGAATGGGAAACGCATGAGAAGGGTAGGAAGAGGTTATGTATGTGCGTTCATTGTGTGTGTGTATGTGTGTGTGTAAGTGTGTGCAAGTGTTAAATGAGGGTTTGGGTTTTTTTTTTTCCTAGTTCATAGATGGTAGAGGAAGAGCTGGATGTAGGTTTGGGGGTGTTTTTTTTCCAGTTCATAGATGATAGAGGAAGAGCTGGATGTAGGTGTTTTTTTTTCTTCTCACAGTTTTACCGTTTTTAAGTTTTTCTCCACTGTCTGAACTTCTATCATAGTCACAGGTAACACTCGTCTTATTTTTTTTCTTCTGGGAGTCTTCTTGGAGGAATAGTTTGGAGTAGACTTAATAGTTTGGAGTAGACTTAATATTAAACCAGTTCTAGTGTGCAACATTTATTTCCTCCAGCATTTCACTATTTTGTTAAAAATACACCCGTGACCCCCAAAACCCTATCATTAGTTTTTTTGTTTGAAGTTAACAAAGGGGAAGTGTCTAATTAACTGACTAGTCATGATACAGTTTGCACTATGCATTTGTATAAATGAGAGAGATTGCGTTCAAGTTGTGTTTTTTTCATAATCTTCAGCGTATGATTTTGTGAACATGTGAGAGAGAGGAATTTAAGGTTCTTGACCTCCTTGATTTCTAATGATCAGAATGTATGAATTTCCTGAATAGTATTAGTACTAAATAAAAGTTACAGAAAATGATGATGAAATTATGTATATATTTGTTGGTCTGATTGTTTGCTAGAGATTTTGCTTTGTGCCAATCATTTGTTTGCACTATGCCAAACCATGCAACCATACTGTGAAATGGGTTGCTCTTTGAACCTTACATGTGTGGATGCCACAGCTGGTCCAAATGGAAGGAGGTTGAAATGCACAAGATTTCAGGGGAAAAAAAAAACCCCCTTACTTTCAGCATATGAAGGAATGGGATGGGGAGAGGAGGAGGAGGACAGCCCAATTCTGAAATAATGATGCAAAAATTTACCATTCCGTGAGGCGATGATCAAAACTCTGAACTTATACGATTAACTATAGGTCATGGGAGGAGGGGGGAGGACATGTATACGTGTGTTGAATGATAAGTCTGTGCTTTGATTTCTGTCAAGAAGCAAAAGGCAATTTGTGTCAAGACTTAATACATCTAACAAAAACAAACAAAAAGAAACCCTAAAACATGCAACAGGTTTTTTTTTGTTAACATTTGTAAATTAGTACTCAATTTAAGAATAAAGTACTGATATGAAGACTTGATACTTCTGACAAAAAAAACAAACAAAAGAAACCCTAAAACAAGCAACATTTTAAAAAAAAATTAACATGTGTAAATTTGTACTATATGTAATGTACTCACATGAATGTTTTGCCTGGGCTTGAAATATAAGGAAAGTCCTTTCATACTTTCCTGTAACGGCAAAGAGAAGTACTGGCAAAGATGTGTTCAGTCTGTTGCAACATTGCACCCAAGACATAAATTTCAAGTTTTAAAGTTTGTCTTCACAGAAAATGTTCACAGCATGAAACAAGAAATATGGGATATTTCACATAGGGGAGAATTGAAGTTCATCCTCCCTGAAAATGTTCATAGAAATACAGGGTATTTCTCAGAGGGGAGGTAACTTTGACACCCCCCCCCCCCCCCCCTATGTTTCTGAATCACAGAGAGAAAAGTAGAAAGGCACAAAAAGTGATAGTTGGAATAGGTAGTCCTCCACTATGGAGGGTCATATTGCACCTCTTTTACACACTTTCTAAATGTTCTTTGTGCTTTTTTTTTTAATGCCGATAACGTTTCCCAAATTAGATTGATTGCAAGATATGCTCCGTTTCTTGTTGGGCCCCTTCCATCCCTTCCCCTCCTTCCCACCTCAAACAGTATCAACTATCAAAACTGAACTAAACCTGCTATATCAAAATTGATGAATAGAACCTTTCAAACACAGTTTTTAGCCATATTCATTAGTTGTTTTAATTTTTCAAATATTTTGCAACATAATAAAGGAATGCTTTTCTTAAAAAAAAAAAAAAAAAAAAAAAAAGAAAGAAAAAAGAAAACTGAAGTTTACCTACGGATAGGGGAATTGTATATGGTCAAAAACTTTAATTGTGTAACCTGATTCTCCTTCCCCTCCACCCTCATCCAATCCCACCACTCTCCCTGCTATGGACAGTCTTAGGTACTAATCGAGATGTGGTGAAAGTGTCAAATGATTTTTTTCATGGTGAAGGGTCACATGGAACAAGCTATTCGGTGCAACCACACAGGCAAAAAACTTTCCCTATTTTTTTTTCCCTCATCAAAGAAAAGTCATAACTTTGTGACTACTCTGATAAAAAAAAAAAAACTTTACAGACTTGCATTTTGAAGTAACCATGGGTGGAACACAAACACCTGTTGCAATAGGCATCTAGGATTGTGAAGGTTGCTACAAAAATGGAAAATCGCTGAAGCCAAACCACATTCTCCACTCACAAAACACAATGCGTTTATATCCAAACATTATTGTAAAACATGCACACCTGTACTCTCTCAGTGGCATACATGAAGAATGCTAATCACTCTGGCCACTCTTTTACACATCCAGATTCTACAAGGGAGCATCTCAGGCCCCAGTATCATCACTCAACATGGAGTCTCAATATCAGGTTATCATAATTTTTTTTTTTTTTTTCTGTCTTGCCTTGAACAATAAACTAAGTGGTTGTAACACATGAAACAATTGGCAACACTCGCACTTTTCATCAAAAGCATTTGTAATTTGAAGCAAGTTTCAGCTGGTCTGCCATACATAACAGCTTCATCACTGTGAATTTCAATAAAATCCCCATCATTCAGATGTTATGTATCTGAAGCATAGTACTCTAGTGTTGTGTTTTATCAAGCTAGTCTCCCCACTCCCACATTTTCAGATTTTTTGCCCAACACTCGTATATATATGTGTGTGTGTGTGTGTGTGTGTGTGTGTGATCTTGTGGAAGTATGGATTGAAGCAATACATGATTTTATTTATTGATTGTTTTCACTGGATATTTTCTACAAGTATCTGCACAACATGAGAACTTATCACTGAAGCCAAAGCCACATCACAAATATCCGCCATTGTGAAATTGATATGACATTTCTTTTTACATTTATGCCACACACACATATGTCTCTACAAACACACACATAACGATAATTCGAACTGGTCATTTATTGCTATGCTCATTTATAATACAATAAACAACATGCCACAAACATTACGGTAATACATATGTAAAGGGGCACATTTAATTACTGTTAAAAATCTTAAGCACCAAACCGACATGACCCCTCTGTGGCCAGAGTTTCAGGCAATACCCCAACAACATTCATGCATGCCCCCCCCCCCCCCCCCCCCCCCCCTTTTTTTTTTTCTCTTGGGCTATGATGATGAGTTGAGTGAAAAGAAAGCAAAAAACTAACCAGCTTCTAGTCACATTACCCTTGATTTAAGCAGCGCTACTCGCCCCAAAAGGCTGTATCAGGGCTGCGGTCTCTGAACACTTTTGGAATTTGCACCATGTTTCACGAAATCATTGAAGCAATGATCATCATCATCATTATCAACACACACGCCAGCTACTCCCTTCTCAGGAGACACACTGATGAAAGAAAATACTGCACTTTCACTCCCCCCCCCCCCCCCCCCCCCCAAATCTGATCTCCTCCATAATCATCTTGTGGATAAACATAACTCGTAGTGCACTGAAAACTGCCCTACAGGTCATTGATAGACTGTTAAAACTTACGCTTGAGTCCACATGGGTTCTATAGCAGTATGACTAACTTTCTATTACTCCTTAGAAAATCATTGTTCTACACTTTTTACAGACTTTTCAGGAAGCTGCCACAAGTTTAATACACAGTATTGTGATATCTCTCAATTTATTTGCAGAGAAATGGCCTGACTTATGCACAGTGTCTTCTTTACAAGCGAGTAACTATGAAATGAGTTATGCTACTTGAACCACAGCTCCTTGAAATAGTCTGTGCTGTAAGAACTAAGGAGTTGCTCTTTTCTGTCCACGATTTTCAAAATTCAGACATGCACTAATGTTCTTTTGCATTTTGTAAATTGTGGTTTTCTTTTCACCTGACTTGAAACATACATCACACAGATATGGGCTTTTTGTGGTTGGTTGTTTGCTTTTGCTTGTGATGTGAATTATTTTTCTAACAGATGTGAAAACAAAGTTTTTCATGAAAACACACACACACACACACACACACACACACACACACACACACACACACACATGACACACACACCAGCAATAACAAAAGGACTGGTCACCTCTGAAAATAATTCATCACTAACACAGATGATTAAAAACCACTGAATCAAGACTTCACCCAGGCATCACTATTTATCATACAGTAATGAGGGGGGGTGGGGGTGGGTTAATGACGTAAAAAACACACATTATGTCAACTAGTTTTGATGCCGACTTCCATGGTCAGCTGAGGAAGGTTTGTAAAAAAAAGCGAAAGCACTTCTGTAAAATGCTTTGGGTCTTTTTTTTTATTTTTTTTAATTTGAATTAAGATTAAAAACTCAGTTACTTCTCTTTACTGTCAGACTGTAGATGAGAGCTAGGTGGTTTCGATGGAATGAAATTTTTACACTATCCTTTAACATCTAAAATTTCAAAGCCGTCTATGTGGATGGATCAAGTAAGAAATCGATGCACAAAGCCCATCCCAAATGACTTTTAGTGTCAAAATTCAAAACCAGTAGGGAAAAAAGTTTGTCTTCAACTACTAAGAAAATCTTCATGAGCTCCAATACACAGAATGGACAAAATGCTGCAAGACTGATAACATTTGTCACACATTTTCAGTGTAAGTTCCCAAATATGGCCCTTTGCGGTCAGCTGGGCTGTAAGCAACATTACCATTACCCTGTATCAATCCTCATTTCTGCCTCTTTACTCTCCTTGAAGAAACATGTTCTTAAAGTAACTCTTTTGAGTCCTTTTACTCAAACTGTTAAAATAGTGGTGAATACTTTGAAATTAATTCAGATGAAAGGTTTATTCTCTACCTATACTACCTTGCATGATTAAAGAAAGACAAAGACCTGATTTTAACCCTCATTGTTGACTAGATTCACAAAGGATGGTCAGCTCCTGGAGTTATGTACTAAAAACAACTCAAAAGATTCTGGGTGATTGCAAAAGTTCATTTCATCTTGCTCCTTTACTTCGAAAGGAAACCTTTTTAAGTTTTACACACACGCACACACACACACACACACACACACACACATACACACACACACCATATGACACACACAAACCTTAACTCAAACCAGTCTAATCATCATCATCATGCTCTCAGAGAAAATAGAAGAAACATGCCTGAGAGATATCAAAGTGTCTTATGATCAGTTTGCCTCATTCTGGAACATCATGGTTTTCGGCAAATCATGAACTCTCATCAGATCTTTCAGTTCAGGTGTTTGCGCAACTTCTTGCACACATTCTCCTACATCTGGGCATATTGCTAACAGCAGCTTAAGACAAGATGAAGTCTTTACACTCAGCTTGCTAGCCACACACTTTGTTGTAGGTGATGAACGAGCTGCTAAATCCTGGAACAGCTTCATAATGCTTTTCAAAATTTGGTCAGCATAAGAAGGTATGCGTGGCCAAGCGTACTGCAGCAAAGCGTAGAGAATATTCAAAGCATTGAACCTTGCTTGTTCCTCTGGTGCATCACACACCTCCAGGTAATCTGACACCAGGTCTATCAGCTTTTTCAGATGCCTTACTGATCGCAGGCCCAGACTGGCAATGTACTCTGGTATGCACTGGGTGTGCAGGCGTCTAAGGACCAAGCCGTTCTCCGTGATGGCACTAGTGATGACGATGGACAGAACATCATCAATCTGTTGTGGTCCATGCTGTGGGTCTGGGTTGGCAGGATTTCTGTCAATGACTGGCAGAACTGTCAGCAGGGCTGGATGAAGAACTCGAATGACTTCAGGCTCCCTGGAATAGATCTGCTGCTTAAGTGCTGCGTACACAACATCCGCTCGGCCATACCTGTTAAACACAATAAATCAATGTGAGACTGAGGAATCAAACCAGACAAAACAGGACCAACCCTTCATCGAAGGTTTCGGTTGAAATGAAGCAACATTTCTTTTCTTTGGAAACACAGAAACTAACAATGTGCTGACAGAGTAAATTTGTTTTTGAAAGTTACCTTAAATTTCATAACAATGGTTCTGAATATTCCAAAGATGTATGACATATATACATGTATTTAGGTACAGGGGTATCCAGGGTGCATGGTAAAGTTGAAAAAAAAAATTTGCTGGGACATAAAAGTTTATTGGGGCACACGTCAGGGACTGACTTCAGTTGTACTGAATTCTACTTGGAGAAATGAGTTGATTAATGCTCCAAACGGCAGAAGTGAAAACTAAAGGTCACACATACACTACCAGTCACCCTGGTGGACTGATTAAGTGTCATGCATAAATTGCATGCTTGGAGTTCTCTTAAGGGTCGTGACTTCACACCTAACCAGCTCCTACCCAGAGATGAAAGCATTATGGGCTCGGATGGGAATATTGGAACTACTGAGTCCAGTTTCATCAACTAACTGGATGCATCTCTGGAAAGTGGAAGTATTGCTCAGATTTCCTGACCAACATTACAGGTGGCCATATGTCTCACTCTCAGGCCTGGTTAACACTGGGATATAAATATATTATGAAAAGAAAGAAGGTGCGACCCTGACATATAGTACTGTCTTTTACCAGAATGGAACTCCATAGCATCATATTCATCCTCACTGATAGGCTTTCAAAAAAGAAAAAGCCACCAACAACAAACAAAAACAAAATGTGTGGCCTTTCATGCCCTGCTCTTGCTGTCATATTACCTGAAATTTCTCTTCCAAGTTCCATGTTCATGCCTTTGATTATTCTAAGTCAAAATCTCTGGTACTGGCAAGATCATGGGGAGTATTTTGGATGGACATGGTGGCATTCACTAAAGAGGGATATTCAATTATATAGTTGCTTCATGACTAAAAAATTACTTTTATCAGTATGGGGCTTAGCAGATGGTGTCCTGAGTATGCTAGGTCTGAAAAGGCACCACCGAAGGCCACTAAGAACCTTGGTAGCAGTGCAGAAATCTTCTGGTGAGTTTGCCTCAAGACTTTATACTATCTGTTCTCTGTGGACTGCAATCTATGCATGGCAATGGGATAACCCAGTAAAAATCATGTGCCATAAATAAGACACTCACTTCCCCACTTTCATTATCTGGTCAAGAGAAACTTACATCAGTACCAGTGGCAGATTTTTGTTTTAGTCAGTATTTCATCATTTGAATCAGTTCAAATACTGCTGGCTGGTAAATGTGAATTCTGGACTTGCACTGGATTAACTTTTACTGGACTGAACAAAACAAAATCTTCTCATCTATTTCCACCCGTCAAAGCATTATTTCTGATTGAAAATATACTCATTTTAAATTTTTCAAACCACTTACACTCTTCACTCCCTGCATACTTATCGTTTCCCTCTTTACCCAAAATTAATGCGCTACTACTTCATCATGAAATAGGCTTTAAAAGATATTGACTGAAACCAGGAAGTACATTGCATACCTTTCTTTACACAGTACAAATTGAATCAATCTGAATGTATTTCAGAAAGCCTTCAAAGATCTTTCTTTTTTCTGAGAAAGCTACTTTAAACCATATCTTTTTTTTAAAAAGTCAAAACTAGCCACAGTACTTTGGGTCATACGCCATTTTAGAAAATGGTACTACACTTGCATAGACTGGTGTATGATTTTCTTCCTTCTCTGTTGGTCACACACATGCTCAGTTTTAAAGAATGCTCTGAAAGAATATGCCATCTCAGGCACTTTGACAGAGATGACTTCCTTTGCAACCTGGATAAACAGACTCGCTTTGTAACAAAGACAAACAGAAACAGCAAATCATAACAACAAATATTGCACCATATTAAAATAAAATCATCTGTGTCTTAAAGCAATGAAGAAAATACTGACTGCAAATTTGTATGATACTTGATAGACAACATTTATATATATATATATATATATATATATATAAATCGCAGTTCTAATCCCCTTCTAAATCTGCTGGGGTTTGACTTTACAAGGTTTTGACACCATGTTTATCAAACTCGACAGCCAAATCCACAAAAAAACAACAACAACAACAACAAAAATTAACAGACTGTCAAGCCTCAGAAGACCAAGCCTTGTCTCCTTTGCGTTCATTCAAACTTGCACACACACACACACACACACACACACACACACACACATACCATCCCTCAATTATTTCTGGGTATTTAATTCCTTTTTCATTTGATGAAAAAAAAATTTAAATGCCTGGTCTGAGGTGGATTCATGATGTGTTTTTGTTGTTGCTGATTTCAACCACATTTTAAGTTGGTTCTGAGAAACAGACCTACTACTGTGTTCAAGAGTCAATAGATGATAAGATCTATAAGGGTATTCTTTATGCAATGAGCCACAACTCCTTCCCTCACACGAATAATATGAACCTTAACTTACCATCGTAACTGTTCATTTGTGACATTGGCTGCGATGTGCAACAGGCACTGAATCCCCGTCACCCTCTGCTCTGGCACATGGCTATCAGTAAACAGCAATGCTGGAGGAAGTACAATGTCCAGGTAGTCACTCAAGTGTGGGAATTTCATCATCTGTGTAAGCATCCACACAAACGATTCCACAAACATTGGGTTTGCCTGCCATTTTTGCTTGGTCAGTCGAGTACGAACCGCATTCAGGTACCGACCCAAAGGCATCTTGATGTAGTTGCCGTCTCTTTATCCTTGCTTTTCAAATCCAGCTGCAAAAGTTCTGACAATGAGTCAACCTTAAACAGAATTCTCAGCTGATTCAAAACTTGCAAGGTGAGCTTCTGTACCGAGTCTCGGGACCACAAGCTGTTTCTCATGTTAGATGATGAAGAACAATCAGTAGATGCGGGAGACTCTCGGTCTCATGCATTACGTTGGGGTTCGATATGCCACTACGGTTGCAGAGTTCAAGCACAGAATTTATAAAGCTCAGGACGATTTCAGTTCTTTCCGTCACACTTTGGAAGTCTTCTTTCTCAAAAATAAAATGCCCTCGGTCATGGAACGATGCTGGGATTGCAAGTTGCACAGCATCTTCCAGGGCTGAGGAAAGAACATTCAATTCCAACTGACCGTGCGATTCACTGTTCAAATCAGTAACGGGGCTCAGGTTTCGTATAGTGTCTGAAGACGCTTTCAGTAGCTCAAGCCTTTTGACTTCACATTTTGTCTGATGTATTGCGTTCATGATACTATACAGACTGTCTGCTATGTGATGTTCCACTGATCTTTTACTTTCGACAGCGTCCACCGATAGTAGCTCCGCCATGTTGATAGACACTACACTCCGTAATTTACTTCCTCCCCTTTCTTTGTTTCGTTTTGTGTTTAGCAACCCAATCGAATGTAAACCAGTCCTTTAAGTAATATATTCCTTACAGCTACCGTTTCTTCCGACACAATAATATGATTATAAGAAGTAAAAAACCAACGAACCAACAGCCCTACAAATGGACAGATTCTGAACACATGCACTGAAAACCCGTTTGCTTTAGCCTATTAATTTTTACTTCCCGGCAAAAAGCCTCCACGTGCGGAGCTAAGAGTGATTTGGGTAATTTTGAAAGTGTGGACAGGTAATATGTGCTCCAAAATGAAGAGGGAGCGAAGCGATCGAAAGTCCGGACAGACTTACCTGGAAATAGATTTGCTGAAATTGAAAAAAAGTATTCTGTCGTATTGTAAATAAGAATTGCGCGTTGGTCATGATTTTCAAGTCATAAAAAAAATGATATATATATAATTTGAAAGCGATTTAGCAGTGCCCGGTTAGCTCAGTCGGTAGAGCATGGGACTCTTAATCCCAGGGTCGTGGGTTCGAGCCCCACATTGGGCGGATTTTTTTTGTTTTTTTTTTGCCCATGACAAAAGTAATGTTTCTGCTCTGTGTGTGTGTGTGTGTGTGTGTGTTTTAGGAACGGTTGCATTACTTTTTACGAACAATAAATTAAACAAGCATGTATATTATGTGTGTATGTAGAAAGGAAGAATCTCTATGGGAGAGTTTCAGACAAGAACTCTTTTTCAGGCATGTGTGTTTCGGCTCTACACCTTACTGTCTGAAAGTCTAGGGCGAATCCAAGTCATTACTTCTAGATACTCCTGTGCTGTCAGATTTTCCCCACTTCTTTCTTTTCTTTTTCTTTCTTTTCTTTTCTTTTTTTTTTTTTTTTTTTTTTTTTTTTTTTTTTTTTTTTTTTTTTTTTTTTTTTTTTTTTCTTTTTTTCTTCTTTTTTTTTTTTTTTTTTTTTACCCTTTTCCTCTCAGCGAAGCACCCTCTGCCGAGATGGGATGGTCTCTTACAGGGTTACTTTTGAAAACGGGGAAGGTCCTCTGTGCACTCCCAATCATCCACTCTATCCAGTAAATCCCGTTTCCATGCTATGCATGTCACAGCCTGTTCCAGACCATGAATCGTGACTTCTGGCCATGCAGAATGTCGATGCTGGGGGTTCTGGTGGCTTCGGTAGCGTTTCCTCTGGCAATGCTAACTGCATGTGCAAACTCCTTAAATCACTTGGCTGTGTTTCCACATGTACCTTCGCTGAAATGACGCTACTTCGCATCAGTGAACGAAGGAGATGTTCCACTGTTTGTTTGCCATGACAGAGTGGACAGTTGGGTCATTGATCATTGATCCCCCCCCCCCCCCCCACCCCACACACTTCATGGGTTTAAATTAAGGGCAGGGGGAGGGGGCTACATGAGGATGAAGTTGACCCTGAAAGTGCAGTGTGCCTCTTGTCAGTCCAGCTGAGACTTCTTTCAAGTATGTTTTCCCACGTAGTCCACTGCCCTTTATGGCCTAGTTGGATTGCCGTCTGGATTCTCTTGGCTTCCTCTTCTAATTTCTCTCCTGTTTTACCACATATCTCTTTGCTTTCCCTTTTGCCCTTGACCCCCACTTCAGTTCTTCTGTTGACCCCAACAAAGTCCTGCTCTTTCCATGATCTTAAGTTTTCCTTTGCCATGTCCTCTACCTCCCGAACTTTCCATTTTTTCTGCCAGTCTTAAGCGTGGGCTGGACTGATCTCACATGTTGCTTGCCCCCTGAAAACTCAAGCATGGCTGGTAACCTTGCTTTGCCCACTCTGTTGTCCTCCAGGATGAATTTCAGGGGTAGCTTCAGCTCGGCTTGGCGGCAGTACAGCACACCCATCAGTGAGGTCAGGTGGGGACACAAAGCCATTTCCTTGTATATCCTTGTGCTGATGTTGCCTTCCATTGATTCCACTGTAATCGTGATGATATTGTTTACCAATAGAAGCAGAGAAGCCTCGAGATCAGCATGAGCTATGGAAACCAGGGAGGCATTACTGGTCAATTATCTGCAAGCTTAGTTCAGTCATTTTCTTCCATCCCTTTTCTCCGTGTTGGGTCTTTGAAGGAGTCATCATGCCACCTTCCGAGCTTTTGTCTGGTTCTTCTATTACTGCTCCAATGGTTTGGTTGGCGACAGTGAATGTGACTGCTTCAAGCATTTTCCTTTTCACAGGGAGAGACTTCGTGATTTCTTTGGTTTGAAACCGATCCTTGATGAGACTAGTAACTTGTCTAATTGCTTTCAGTATTTTGTGTTTCATCTTCCTTAGTGGTAAGGACTCTTGTATCATCTATGAAGGCTTTTAAAAAAAAAAAAAAAAGGGGGGGGGGGGATTTGGTCTCTTGGTCTCTATTCTCGATATTCTATATATATATATATATATATATATAATAAATAAAAAAAAAGAAGCGAAAGAAAATGGCATTATTTTGCAACATGATTATTACACTAGCAAACTTTGAATCCATATTGGTTGCGGATGAGAGAGAGAGAGAGAGAGAGAGAGAGAGAGAGAGAGAGAGAGAGAGAGAGAGAGTCTTAATTAAGCTGATTTTGTTGAGAGAGAGAGAGAGAGAGAGAGAGAGAGAGAGAGAGAGAGAGAGAGAGAGAGAGTTATTTATAAACTGAGAACTGTCCAGCTTTTTGTCTCCCAGCCTTTCAGTCTCTAAGCTTACCTCGACCCCGGACATAGGCTACACATTTCCGTCTCACCTGCTGCTTAATAGCAAATACCGTCCGATCTTTCCGTGGACTAATGAGACTTACTGTTGATGGTGCAAGGGGAGACTACATAATCAGAAAAATGTTTCCTTTTTTTTATTTTTAGCTCCTGCATAAAACATTTTTCATTTTGTTTGCATCAGTGATGAAGTGGAACATGATGTATAAAACTTCTGAATAAAAGACTAACAACTTCTGTTAACCTTTTTTTTCTCTCTCTCTCTATTAATTGTGTCGCACTGCACTATTCACCGACGTTTTCGTTTTTTTTTTTTGTTTTTATTATAAGACTTTTTTACGATTGGTACTTAAAACTAGCGATTTATACATGTTCCCCACCAGAACAAGATTCAAACAAAACATACACACACAAATTATTCATCAGAAAAAAAAAGGTAGACTTTACTACACTTCCTATCTGATTAGGTATACTTGCTTTGTCTCTAAAGTATTGTAAGCTTCTAGCAGTTTTGGTATCTTTGTTTAACCTATTGAACTCGATAGCCTCAGCAGAGAAAAATCTAAACACAATACAGTGAGACTGGACAGGGTGCCAACCAGGTTGAAAAACTAACGTAAAGGAAACGCAACCCCCCCCCCCCCCCCCCCCCTCTCCCAATTCTCTCTCTCTCTCCGCGGAGGATGCTGGTGCAGATCCACTCTGTTTTCGCACACAACGTGATCACAGCCTTATATCCGAGGTTACATGATTTGGACTTGGTCTACAAAAAAAAAAAAAACCCAAGATGGAGGCAATGTCAAAAGGTGCTGAATCCCACATCCGAATCACAAATTAAATCGTAACTTGATTTTGTGTTGCTTATGATTCCAAGTGTTGATCTGTTTTTGGACAACTAGCCACAAAACTTTGTCCAAACTAGCATCGGGTTGAAAATGTCTGACAAAGAGAAGCATACATAACGATATCTAAATTAAAATAGACACAAAAAAAAAAAAAAAAAACCAAAGATACACATTATCAGAAAATATAATCTACGTAAGAACCAATACGTGAATAAAAAAAAAAAAAAAAGACATATAAGCACACAAATAGGGTAAAGAAGGAAGGAAAATGCCGGCGAGGGGCAAAAAGTCAGAAGAAAAAAAAAAGTAACAATCCAAAAATGCCAATGGAAGTGAAGTGAAGGAGGAAGGGACATGCTCTTCACACACATGGAACCCAACCATTCCACGCACAAGTACTGCTGACACAGTGTGTGCTCAGTCCCTCTCCACAGTCCTCATGAACTGTCACTGGACATTACCATCCTTGGGAACTGTCACCAGAATCCCCCCCCCCCCCCCCTCTCACACACACACCTGGAAAATGCAACAGGAGAAAAAGGAGAAAGGCCAAACATCTCAGAGACTGAATGAACGAGAGAGTGCAAGAGGAGCAAAAGGAGAAAGGCCAAACATCTCAGAGACTGGAAGAAGTGCAAGAGGTGAGAAAGGCCAAACATCACAAGTGACTGGAAGAAGGAGAGTGCAAGAGAACACAAGATACAGAAGATGCACATGGAACAATAAGAGGAGGATGGAAAAGGGTAGGGGGAAAGGTAATGGGGAGGGAATGAGAAAAAAAGAGGAAAAAAAAATGGGCCGATGGAAAGATGGCGGTGGACAAAGTGGAAGAGGTAGAAACGGGGGGAGGGCTGATCAGGAGGGAATCTTAGGGGTCCCCAAGAGAGAGAGAGTCCTATAGACAACCATTGTGAACAGAATGTTAGGGGTTCTAAAAACAGAAAGTCCTATAGACAACCACTGTGGAGATAGAATGTCAGGGATTTTTTTTAAGGTGTCAGCTACATTCTGTACGCTTGTTTACATATAATTGTGTGATGTGCGAGCGAGCGAGCGAGCGAGAGAGAGAGAGAGAGAGAGAGAGAGAGAGAGAGAGAATAAGTATGTGTGTGCGCGCGCACGAGCGCATACGTGCGTGAGTGAATTTGAATGTGTGTGTGCTGCATGCCCGCGAGCGTGTGTGTGTGCGCGCGCTGCGCACGCATATATGTGTGCATGGATACACGCGCAGCAGTGTGCGTGCGTGCGTTTGTCTCTCTCTGCTAGTACCCCGGTTCGTCAGTCATGCGTGTTGGAATTTCATGCTGGAAAAGCGTTGAAACGTCTCCGTGAACACGAAAGGGGAAAAGCCTGCTATGCA
>JADBJO010001861.1:227500-237500 GCA_016801955.1 Conus betulinus
TGAAGAAGAAAAAAACTTACAGGCCATTATATCCGTTAGTAACGGTATAACGGTAAACTAAAACATCGGGCATTATTCGTGACCCATAATGAACATACCTACAATTTTTACAAAGATCGGCCAAGTGCTTTCTGAGATATTCTATAAAAAAAAAAAAGAAGAGAAAAACCGTTACAGGCCGTTACAGCCGTTAGTAACGGATATAACGGGTAAACTAAAACATCCGGCATCATCCGTGACCCATAATGAACATACCTGCTAATTTTCACACAAAACATCGGCCAAGTACTTTCGGAGATATCCCATAACGAAGAAAAAAGCGTTACATGCCGTTACAGACGTTAGTAACGGCTGTAACGGTAAAGTAAAACATCGGGCATCATCCGTGACCCATAATGAACATACCTACAAGTTTTCAGAAAGATCGGCTGAGTGCTCTGTGAGATATTCTATTTATTAAAAAAAAAAAAAAAGCGTTTCAGGCCGTTACAGCCGTTAGTAACTGCTATAAACGGTAAACTAAAACATCAGGCAGTATTCGTGACCCATAATGAACGTACCTACAAATTTTCAGAAAGATCGGCCAAGTACTTTTTGAGATATTCTATAAAGAAGAAAAACCGCTACAGGCTGTTACAGCCGTCAGTAACGGCTATAACGGGGTAAACTAAAACATCAGGCATCATCCGTGACCCATAATGAACATACCTGCTAATTTTCACAAAGATCGGCCAAGTACTTTCTGAGATACTCCATGGAGAAGAAAAAGCGTTACAGGCTGTTACAGCCGTTAGAAACGGCTATAACGGGGTAAACTAAAACATCGGGCATCATCCGTGACCCATAATGAACATACCTGCTAATTTTCACAAAGATCGGCCAAGTACTTTCGGAGATATTCCATAAAGAAAGAAAAAGCGTTACAGGCCGTTACAGCCATTAGTAACGGCTGTAACGGTAAACTAAAACATCGGGCATCATCCGTGACCCATAATGAACATACCTACAAATTTTCAGAAAGATCGGCCAAGTACTTTTTGATATATTCTATAAAGAAAAAAAAGCGTTTCAGGCTGTTACAGGACTTAGTAACGGCTATAACAGGGTAAACTAAAAAATCGGGCATCATCCGTGACCCTTAATGAACATACCTGCTAATTTTCACAAAGATTGGCCAAGTACTTTCGGAGATATTCCATAAACAAGAAAAAGCGTTACACGCCTTACAGCCGTTAGTAACGGCTGTAACGGCGAAACTAAAACATCGGGGCATCATCCTTGACCCATAATGAACATACCAACAAATTTTCAGAAAGATCAACCCAGTAGTTTTGTCTGGAGCGAGTGGAACACATTTTTGACCACGGACGGACGGACACACAGACAGCATTTCTTCGTTCCCATTCTAAACTATTCCCTGTTCTTTAAGAATTGGGAGTACAAAAAAATGAAGATGAGATTAAGGGGGCCGGAACAGCTCGGTTGGCAAAGCGCTGGACTCGTAATCTTGGTGATCGTGGGGTTGTTGGTTCGGATTTCCGCCGGGCCGTTTTCGATGCAGAGGTAAATTCGGCTCTTCCTAGGTATGCAGCCCGTTGTTTAAACGAGAATGTGAATTGTATAGCCTAGCGCTTACAGCTTGGTCTCTGGCCGGAAATGGGCTCTATGTAAGTACTCTGTTAAAAGAAAAAAAAACAAAACAAAACTAAGCCAAAGAGAGCGACTGTATATTTGTATTCAACTTTGTCGGTTGTGTGCCTGTGTTGTTGTGAGGTTATGTTGTATCAGAAATACACAAATATGAAAGAAAAACGCATTACATACATACTGAAGATGCATTCGTACATGCATACATATATGACACGTTACATATAAATTATAACTATTTTATTTATTGCTTCGCAAAGTGATCTGCATCACATTTCTTCCCCATGCCTGTATGTGTGTGTGTGTGTGTGTGTGTGTGTGTGTGTGTGTGTGTGTGTGTGTGTGTGTGTGTGTGTGTGTATGGGTGTGTTCCCCAATGCACACTTTTTTTGTACTGACATTATCTTCTCTTACTTAGATGTGGGCATTAGTTGTACCGTGTTTCATTCACTTTTCTCTTTTGCATTGTGTGATTTTATGCACAATCCCCCCCCCCCCCCCCCCCCCATCCCCCCCACACCCGCCCCCCCCCCCCCCCCCCCCAAAAAAAAAAAAAAAAAAAGAAAAAAGAAAAAAGAAAAAAAAAAAAAAAAGAAAAAAAAAAAAAAAAAAAAAAAAAAAAAAAAGAAAAAAAGAAAATATATCCCCTAAAAAATCGAATTAACTTGTGGGATATATGGAAATGGATGAGAGAGTTGTTTAAAGCTGTTTTTATTATACATGAAACGGTTGTTTGACTGCTGATTTCAAGGGGTCTCAGAAGTAGATGGGAAGGGGAGGGTGGTAAATAGTCGTTCTGTGTTCTGACTAAAGGTCACGATCGTTACAGTCAATGATTCCAATTTCCAGGCAGTCCTCAAGTTATAGATCTCTCTCTTATGCACGCGCACGGCGCGCGCGCGCGCGCGCACACACACACACACACACACACACACACACACACACACACACACACACTCATAAGAAGGATGACGGCTACGACAATGATGATGACAGTGAGGTTGATCGTTTGGAGAAAAAAAGTTTATTTATTTACTAACAACACACAAGTCCCTGAGGTTGACGGCGAAGGCGCCGAGGCGAATGTCTAGATTTTACACACACACACACACACACACACACACACACACACAGAGAGGGGTAAGGTAAGGTAAGGTAAAGTTGCGTATAGCCCAGCCGACCGCAAAGGGCCATATCAGGGCTGTCACCACGCTAGAATCAACTCACAAGTCATTAAAAAAAAATTCATACATCTCTTTAAAACACATCTTCTAAAAGCGTACCAGAAACATCGTTTTAAAAATCTTTCTTCCGTAAAATCTTAGATCAGATGAAAAATGTTCATCCCTTTCAGAAACTTAAAGATCACTTCAGGATGGACATCTCTGAACAGGGTTTTCATGGACTCTGCTGTAAAGTGTTTATGTCTCACATCATGCAAGTCCCAACAATCTAAAAGAATATATTTTACTGTGAGTGGAACATGACATGGAATGCACCACGGAGCTTCTTCACCTTTCAAAGGATAAGAATGAGTGTAAAACGAGTGGCCTGTGTGCAAGCGGCACAAGACTGTTTCGTCTTTACGGCCGCCTCGGGAACATGGTAAAAACTCAGGTTTGGACGGATTTTAAATAGTTTGTTTCCGTCTGCAAGGTCCATTCCTCTTGCCAGAGGTCTTTGACATAATCATTAACTTTGGGGTTTTGATCTCTGTACGGGACAGACACGGTTGACAGTTTTCCTGTTGTGACATTCTTGGCCAAACGATCAGCCATTTCATTCCCTCCAATGCCACCATGACCAGGAACCCAAGCCAGAACGATGTTGTGACCTTCCGCTTGAGAGAGAGAGAGAGAGAGAGAGAGAGAGAGAGAGAGAGAGAGAGAGAGAGAGAGAGAGAGAGAGAGAGATATTCACCCAAAAAATGAGAGGACAAACCAACCAAAATTCTGAGTTACGTAGGATTATTGCCCAAATTTATAAACATCAAAACGGAATCTGCAACAATCAACATGCAAAAGAATTTCAAAATGTGAACGTCTTATTGAACACTGTCTTTATACACACATAAAACAAATGTCAGTTCAGTTTGCACCAGTGCCCGCTCCCCCCTATCCCCCCCCCCCCCTCCCCCCTTCTTCCTCGACTTCTTATCCCCTTTCTTGCCCCCTCCCTCCCCCACTCTCCATTCACCCTATACCCCCTTCCTCCTCCCAAACCAGAATGCAGATGCTGCACACAGATCCAGCTCATGCGTCTCTCACATCCCTCTGTATTATGTTCATGGGGTCTTCAGTTTGGCTGCAGGCGGGCCTCTGTATGCAGCGATTGCTGCCAGTTTGACACCGTTCACTGCCAGACCCAGTACGTGGGACCCTGAAAACACACGACAGAATGCCGTCATGATTCTCTCTGCCTCTCCTTTCGTTATTGCTGTGAATACATTGTCGCTGAACAACTATTGACGGCTTGGTCACAACATTCCAGTCTTAAAGCTACGATTGTAGTAGGTCGATTCCAGCCTCCCTTTCTCCGAATGTAGTTTATGGAATTCTGGACCCACCTTTTTGGAATAATGAAATCAATAGTTACCATTTCTTTGGAAAAAAAAAATGTGTAAAGAATGGGTTATGATTACTTAATGTTTCAGTGTACGTTAGGAAAACCAAACCAAACCAAACCTTGCAGCTTCCACTCTTTGAAAAAGAAAAAAGAAAACAGGCAAAACACAAAACAAAATGCAAAGAACAACACACACACACACACAGAACACACACACACACACACACACACACACACACACACACACACATCTCTCGACCTATCTCTCTCTGTATACAAAGAAATAATAATTCCCTGTTGCCTGTCTTTCCGCCCGTCTGTCGTTTACTAACCTGTCTCGATTTGTCTGTCTGTCTGTCTGCCCATTCTCTCTGTCTGTCTGTCTGTCTATCTGTCTGTCTGTCTGTCTCTCTCTCTTCTTTATACAGTTTCTGTTCGTAACTAATCTTTACATAGGGGGACCTAGGTCTTACAGTTATTGATTTTCACATTATTTTCTCTTTTAGACATTTTGCTCTGGCTTATTCTTTTGTTCTTCTTTATTTCTCCTTTCGTGGGCATGGACAGGCCGAAATGAAACGGTCTGGGCTTAGTCTATGATATACCCTCGTTGATGAAGTATCTCTCTCTCTCTCTCTCTCTCTCTCTCTCTCTCTTCAGTTGTTCCACTCTCGCCGCTGTGCAGAGGGAGTGTGTATGGGGTTGAGGTGGGTGGAGGCGTGGTGTGGTTGGGTAGATGGGGGCTGCGTACCCACAAGGTTAAGACGGCCTCCGCTGTGTGCCGTGCTATAAATAGCACCACTCTTTGCTTTCTGGTGTGTTTGTGCACACCTGACCCCGTTTCATGTTCTGTCTGTTACACTCTGCATTAGTACAACGGAAGAAAGGTTAACCACTCAGTTTCAGTCGATGAACCAGGTCTGACAATATTGCTGGGCACTAAACTGTCCTTCTTTTCACGCAGACAGACTACACAAAAGACAGAACAGAAATTCTCTCTCTCTCTCTCTCTCTCTCTCTCTCTCTCTCTCTCTCTCTCACACACACACACACACACACACACACAATGAAGGCCTCTTCTTTTTTTTTTTTAAACGAGTACGCCTAACGTTGGAATCTTATTTGAATAGAAATGTTATCTATTTATTTGTGTTCATTTATTTATCTCTCTCTTCACCATCTCTTTATTTATTCCATCCTTGTGCAATCGATGAAAAGAATTAGGCCCAATACTTGGCGCCTGTTTTTTGAAGATCGTTTTTTTAAAGAGCGATAACATAGGGTTGATGTGAGTATCAGATGTGGTCTGCTCGCTGACATCTTTACAATGCAGACCTAAAGAATTTATGCTTGCTTTGTAACTCAACACACACAATTATACCGCTCCCCCCCCCCCCCCCCCCCCCCCCCCCCCACACACACACCCCCCCCCACCCCACCCCCACACACACACCTTCAATTTGTTCCCATTTATCTCTACTTCATTCAGATTATTTGTTCGCTCCTATTTCATGATTTCTCTGCCCATCTCTCTCTCTCTCTATCTCTCTCTCTCTCTCTCTCTCTCTCTCTCTCTCTCCCCTTGCCACAACTCCTCTCCACTCCACCACCCCTCCCCCATTTCCTCTGCTTCGCAACTTCCAACCACACTGCCGCCAACACCCTCTGCTTTGGATGTGATGTTCATACAGTCATGATATTATCCAGTGTCAAAATTAAACTAACACACGGGAGGATGCAGACCACTACAGTGATCGAGTATATCCTAGATCCTTCCTTTGATTTGAATCAGCAATGAAATGTTCAGTTCTTAACTGAGTGAATAAGCCTACAGTTTTTTCCCCGCTTAAGGAAATAATAATATTACTTTTCATATATACTTCTTTAAGATATGAACAAAATCTCTAAAAAAAAAAAAAAGGTTTTGTCTCCAGAAAGCTTCCATATTCCCTTAAAAAATTCGAAATGTCGAATAAAAGAAATATAATAATGTTTATTTGCATATACTTTGTTTTTAAGATATGAAAACAAAAATCAAAAAGCCGATGGTCATGTCTCCAGAAAGTTTCTATGTTCCCTTTAGTACACAACTTCAAAGATAATTCTTTAATTCGTAAGCAGAAATGTGACAGCTTTAAAGTTCACCAGTGCGGACCAAAATCCTGCCCCCCCCCCCCCCCCCCCTCCCCTTTGGACCGTACCCACACTAACAGAGTTCGTCCCCAGTCCACATTGCATGTATCCACCAAAGTTTTGTTAAAGTTGGTTCGGTAATTTTTGTGTAATGTTGCTGACAGACAAACAAACAAACAAACGTGGGGGGGGAAAAAAAACCCCTCCTTGAAGGAAGGAATCAACTGTTGTAGTTTCTGGCAACGCTGTCTCTCTCACTCACACTAACACAACTGCTATTACTAGTACTACTACTACTACTCACATAGACGACGACATCTTGGAGCAGATAGCCATACACCAGCCACGCTACACAACACAACGTCCCGCCTAGCAAAAGAAAAAAACGTCACTTCCGGCTGACGTGCCTTGCTGTATAATCTGCATCTGCAAACACAAAAACGGACTTTCATCATGCATTGAGAGGTGGTGGTCCGTATGTTGCAGGACTTTCGCGCCTGTCACTGGAATGTATATCAGTGTATGGTAGCGTGGGCAACAGGCAATCCTGTAGTTTAAATACTTAGATACAGAATTCCCTCGATGAAGATGAACTTCTTTCCATCAAATAATGTAGGCAAATTAGTCGAAATGTTTCATGCCAACTTGCGTGTGTATCCGGCATTTACGGAACTTTTAGGCTATTTTTTTTTTTAACTATACATAAAGGGCCTGGTACTAAACTCCGGGTTTACGTGCCAATATCAGGTACCACACACACACACACACACACACACACACACACACACACACACACACTGAAATATTGAATGTTTTGTTCTTCTTGCTGTTGGATGAAGGGAGGATGTGCGGGGAGGAGAGAGAGAAAAAAATCAAGATTTTGTTTAAGGGGTTTGGAGTGGGTGATATGTGTGTGTGTGTGTGTGTGTGTGTGTGTGTGTGTGTGTGTGTGTGTGTGTGTGTGTGTAAAACTGTGAAAATATGCAGAGCTATTGCCTGCACGGTTAATTGATTAGCCTACATTTGAATTTCACGTCTGCGCAGACGGAAATAACCATCGAAGGAGAGTAACAGCGGAGGAGGGGGTGACAGGAAGTTGGGGGTGGGGTGGGGTGGGGAATGCGCTGGGTATTCTGGTCAAAAAGAAAATAAAACCACTGATAGAGAGGCGGGGAGAGAGAGAGAGAGAGAGAGAGAGAGAGAGAGAGAGAGAGAGAGAGAGAGTCATGAAATAAACAGACTAACCAAACGTGAAAGTGTTTTTGCAACGACAGTCGTCATGAAATTAATGGCACAGATCAAGATTCTCTCTGTCAAAGATGAAGCACTTTCACTTGATAACATTTCTGCGACCTGAAGGTGCAGTTTTCTTTTGTTTCCTGACGGCCCCAATCTACAGTGGACTCAACTGGAAACAAGACTCGGGTTTGGATTTTGAGACATGAAAAAAAGGTAAATCATCACAACACACAAATGATATCCAGCATGACAGCGATTGAGGAAGCTCTGTCTGTATAAACAGAAAAAACAGTACTAAACAAAACTGCAATATAACACAATGCACTACAAGACACCACAGTACAATGCAACATAATACAATTTAACACAGTATAATACAAAACAATTCAGCAGAATATAACACATATGGCACAACATAACACAATGCAGTTACACACAACGTAAAACAAGACAGTGCAGTACAGTGGCGGGCACTGGCGTCAGAAGAAGCACAATTATCCACACAAAGACGAACACAATACAAAACCATGGAATTAAAAAAAAAAAGTACTACATGTAGCATTGACATGATAAGAAGCACTACTGTAAAAAAAAAAAAAGAAGAAAAAAAGCACAAACTGTGCACACACAACAAAGCGAGGAACCATACTTTATCCGGCATAAGAAAAAAGCAGCACTGTTCACATAAAGAACACGATGGTGTCTAGATCAAAACAACACAACACAGTACGATACTATGTCTAGCATTGGTATAAGAGGAAGTAACACAGTCCACATATGGCAATACACGAGAGCGTACAATACACAACAACACAACACAGCACAGTACTATGTCTAGCACTGGCATGAGAAGAAGTAGCACTGTCCACGTAAGGCAGAACACAATAGTGTACAATACACAACACAACACAGTACAGTACTATGTCTAGCACCGGCATGAGAAGAGGTAGCACTGTTCACAAAAGGCAGAACACGACAGTGTACAAAACGGAAGAACACAATCCAGTACAGTACTATGTCTAGCACCGGCGTGAGTGAGGAGCAGCAACACTGTCCACACAAAGAGAATCACGCCCAGAGTCGTGGTGAGAGCAGGGGGTGTAGGGGACACCACTCTCAGGAAAACCACGTGACCACCCAACGTCACCAGCGACACCATCAGCTGAAACACTGGCTTGCTCTGAAACAAGTTCAACTTTCTAACTTTAATTAAGATTTTTACTTGTTGGAACATGAAGAATAATAACTAGCATACGACATGCCTGAACATTTTTTAAATACGCGACAGTTATACTTCTTAAGAGTATCTTCAATGTTCAGTACATACTGCACTCTGAAGTCTACATCAGCCATGCCAATTTTTGTCTCTCTCTGTTTTAGCCATCCATTCTTCTGTGTCTTCTCAGTGGCATGGCTCCAAACTTGCTCATTCCCGCCTGTCCCACACACAACCACACCCAAGTGAGTTCTCTCCTACCAGTATCGGCAGTGCACATGAACCCGTCAATATCAAATCGTCATGAGCCAAACCCATCATCAGAGGAGACACTGCACTGCTACCAAGTCACTTCGGGGGTGTCCTGTGATGCCTGTTCTGATCCAACATAGGACACCACCTACTAAACCTCTTACCCGTAAGATAATAATTGCTCAGTCGCGGTGCCAGTGCGAATAGTATCCCCCCCCCCCCCCCCCCCCCCCTCCGGAGGTTGGTACCTCGTCCATCCAACACCAGTCTCCGTGAACTTGCTTTTCTGATGACTTTGACATGAATGAATTCATGAAAGGCATGGACGTGATGTGGAATTACAGCATGGGTCACAACGTGAGCAGGGCATGAAGATGCCGGCCAGAGGAATGTCAGGACTGCTGTAGCTATGGTAAGCTCCTGGCACACAAGCTTTATTCTCCGGTTCCATCATCAGCTCACAGAGTAAGCGTCGGCCGCCTATTGCATGGATCAGTTTATAAAAAAGACCATACGCATAACTTACCTATGCTCTGCATAGTTTCCCCCGAAGTCGGAGTGTGGCTGCCCACGTGGCGGGGTAATCAAAAATGGTCACACACGTAATGTTCTCATCCCCAGCTGATGCATTTGTACCATAGCGTTGAAGTACTTTGGCTGCTCGGATGATCCCTGGAGTCTTTTAGCCAGGGTACAACAACAACAGCAACAAAACTTTATCACCAAGTGACCGTTGGTCCTTTTTTTTAATGGGGGTGCAGATTCCATGTGATCCTTGAAGTGTGTATCTGCAGAATGCCATCCTCCTCCTTCTCTTCGCCATCATCATCATCATCATCATCATCATTATCATCAACAATAACAACAACAACAACAACAACAACAACATCGCCGTGAACTAAGCAAGGACAAAATAGTAGAGGCTAACTTAAAACTGACATCATTAGG
>JADBJO010001861.1:242500-245000 GCA_016801955.1 Conus betulinus
CGCGTGCGCGTGTGCGTGTGTGTGTGTGTGCGTGTGTGTGTGTGTGTGTGTGTGTGTGTGTGTGTGTGTGTGTGTGTGTGTGTGCGTGCGCGAGCTCGTGTGTGTTGAATCGTACGTTCCTATTCTGTCCAAGGACTTGTTAATACAAATAGATAATACATACAGTTCTTCTCTCTCTCTCTCTCTCTCTCTGACATTTTGCTGTCAATACTTGAAAGCCCCGCTGACAAGTGGATACAAATTAAGCTTTCTTTCTCTCTGTCAATGTCTCTGTCTCTGTCTCTCTGTCTGTCTCTCTGACATTTTACTATCATTACCTTGAATGCCATGCTGACAAGGGGATACAACCTCACTCTCTCTCTCTCATCCCCTCCCCCACCTCTCTCTCTCCATCCCCCCCCCCCCCCCCCCCCCTCTCTCTCTCTCTCTCTCTCTGCCTCTGTCAGCGCACATCAAACAGTTGGAAAAGCTCCTAATAAACGCCATCACTGTACCGACAACCATTCCGTTTTAATTTACAGGCCCTGCACGGGGCAACAGCTGCGTCATTCCGACTCCACACAATGCCTTGCTGGTGAAACAACAGCGCTGTGACAAAGGCAGACTGGGTGTAAGAGAAGGAATGGGAGAGGGAAGGCAGAGGGAAAGGGGTCGAGTGTCAGTGTGAAAACCTGGTTTGTCACGCCTGTATGTGCAGGTCGGGTTGATGAAAGGGTGGCTTTTTCATGTCATGTGGCTTTCATTAGGTGTATTGTTGTGACAAGCACTGGAGACTGGTAGGAGAGAGGAGTTAGGGAGAGAGGAGATGACAGGAGGGCACAGCGAGAGAGAGAGAGTGTGACAGACAGAGAGAGAACGAGACAGAGCACCAGAGAGAGGATGAGGAGAGCAGGTAGGAGAGAGAGAATAAAGAGAGTGAGAGACGAGAGAGTGAGGACAGAGAGAGATAAGGCGCGGAGTACAAGACGACACAGCACTGGAGACTGGACACAGCCACACACCAAGTAAGATGACACACGGGAGAGAGAGGGGAGAGAGGAGACACGAGACACACAAACAGAGCAGACCATAGAGAGAGCGGAGAGAGGAGAGGAGGGAGGAGAAGAGGAAGAGAGAGAGAAGAGAGAGGGAGGGAGGGAACCGAGAGAGGAAGACAGGAAAGACGGAGAGAGGTGGCGAGATGGAGGACAGACGAGAGATGAGAATAACAGAAATAGGAGAAGAGAGAATAAGACATGAGAGAAAGACAGAGCAGAACGGACAGGAGAGAGAGAGGATGCGGATGGAGGACAAAGAGAGAGAGGGAGAGCATGAGGAGAGAGGAGACAGAGGAGAATGAATGAGGACAGAACATCAGGGAAACATTAGAAGCACGACACACATCACAGACAAGATGACATAAAGAGCATGCCAGAGGAGAGAGACGAAGAGTAGAGGGAGAGAGAGAGGAGAGAGAGAGAGAGGCGGGAGAGAGAGAGGAGGAGACAGACAGAGAACAGAGAGGAAAAGACAGGACAGACAAGAGAGACAACGACAGATGGATAGACAGTCAACAAGACATCATAGAGAGAGATAGAGAGGAGAGAGAAGAGAGAGAGAGAGAGAGAGAGTAGAGACCAGAGTCGGACAGAGATAGACAGTCGACAATGAGACATACAGAGAAAGAGAGAGAGAGAGAGCTGGAGAGAGAGAGAGAGAGAGAGGAGAGAGAGAGGAGACAGGCAGGCAGGCAAACAGACAGACCGACAGAAACAGAGACAGAAAGACGACAGCGACGACAATAACAACAACAAAGACAGGTAAAGCAACAAACATTCAGCTTTTTTTCTCACATCTAAACAAAGTGAGTACGTTTCACCGTACGCAAAGACACACACACACACACACACACACACACACACACACACACACATGCAGGCATACTTACTGATATGTACATCCTGTTTGACAACATACCTGCATAAATGCTCCAGAATTCAGAGTTCCTTTGTTGCTTGTTCCCCCCCCCCCCCCCCCCCCCCCCCTCTCTGTCTCTCTCTTCCCACCGCACCCCCCATTCCCCTTTGATTTAAAACAGAAAGTAGTAAACAGAAAGGAACGAAGAAGAAGAAAAAAAAGAAGAAGAAGAAAGAAGAAGAAAAAGAAAAAGAAGAAGAAGAAGAAGAAGAAGGAAATACCACAGTACATCGCAAATATAACAAAAGCGAAAGTAACATCAAATATCGTCCTTGCTGAGGAAGAATAGTTATATTTATATTGTTCCAATAAATAAAAAAAAAGAAAGTACAGAAATAAAACTTAACATCTACTTTCTTACATAAAAAATCACCGACTCACAATATCATACCAAGGGAACAATTGTCCACTAATGTGTGACTGTTGTTATGAGAAAAGCTTTCATTTGTTTTCAATTCTATACTAATACTTGAGAAGGCAAGAATGTTGTGTATGTTTGATGTGAATCTCTGTTGTTGTTTTTTTTTAACATCTAAAAAGGAAA
>JADBJO010001861.1:260000-342500 GCA_016801955.1 Conus betulinus
ACTCTATAGCACATCAAAAGTCTCACTGATCCACACGTGGGTCGCGTGGGTTAAGGTGCCCGTACCCAGTGACAAGCCGATGAAAACTTGCGTGTTTTTCATGTTCCTCAACAATTCTCCAACAGTAGGAAAATCACAGCGTCTGATGTCGTCGTGCTTGCCATAAACTCTGACCGTCGGTTTGAAATAAAACAATCGTTGGGCGAGTAAACTCTTTATCTTGTTGTTGTTGTTGTTGTTGTTGTTGTTGTTCTTCTTCTTCTTCTTCTTCTTCTTCTTCTTCTTCTTCTTAAGAGTATTTTCATAGTGCCTATTCTTGGTTAGAGACCAAGTTCCAAGCGCTGTACGATCCACGCTCTCGTTTACTTAACAAGCTGCCTACCTGGGTAGGGACGACTGAACAGCTGTGTGCATGCGCTACATTCAGTAGTTTTTCCCGTGTCATTCAGTCGAATATCAGTCACTCAGTTTTTCATTTATCCTGTCAAGCCTTTTCAAGCTATGTAGCTCGCCTCACTCAGTCTTAATTTGATTGGCTTGTCACTTATAACCACCAACATGGTGATGCGGTTTCCCACCTGGGGTGGACTGGGGAAAAAAAAATCACTCACCAACGGATCATTAGACTGGCACCACTCAAGTACCACGTGATCAAAAACAGATCGTGGCGTTTTCCAGAATGGGGAATAATTATATCTCTATATTTTAGATCCTGATTTTGTTTTTTCACTGATTCAAGCGAGCAGTTAAACAACATGAATCCCTGTTCCTGAGACCCTGGCTGGGAACATGACTGGGAATCCATACCTGCACGTGTCCAGGTGGACAACCGACAAGACCGAGTAGGCTATCCACATCGGTGACTGTGGAGAGAGATTCCTCTACCTCTCCATAGGAGCAACATCAACTGAAGATAAGGCTTATACAAATTCCGGACTGTAACCAAATTTCAAGGGCATCGAAATCTCTAAATTCACATAATTATTTATGGTGTCAACAATGTGTAAGGCCCAACTGGGGAGAGGCCAAATTGATCCATTTTTTTTTTTCTCTCTCATGGTTTATTTCTGTTTTCCCTTCTGTATTCAAAGCAAAGTTTTTGTGTGTGAATTTATTTGACTTTTGTCTGTCGGTTTAATGATCTTGCCTAACATTTTGCTTGTCCTTGTTCAGATACTGTCTGTCCACTAGGAGCACAATAAGCATTCTAAAGTGCGTAAGCTTCAGAAAAACCTATACATTATGAACTTTCCGGAATTTTTTGACAATTGAGAGAAAAATGGAAATTTGGGATGTACGTGCACCGGACAGTTGCACCTCCCACCTCTAGTAAGAAAGAAGGTGGATGTAATCTTAAATTTGAAATCACCCCGTCACATTTAAATGGGAACTCTCCCTGCGTCTTACTTCTAGAGCACCATACCTTCCACTCTTGCTCGTCACATGTCCATTATGTCCCTGTGTGCTCCAGTCAAGATAAACATTTCCCTAATTGTAAGGATTGTCGTATCCGTGTCCATACACAGCGAATCATACCCACTTCATTTTTACTGACGCAATTCATGCTGTCATCCATAACCATTACCACAAACAGACAAATGGAATCATGCATGTATTGATCGATGCCATCCTAGACAAACAAGTTTTAGTGTGTCTGTCATTTAATAATTTATCGGGACATTTTACGCTTTTTTTTTTTTTCAGTGCTGGAAAGTCATGTTGTGACTAGGTGAGGAACCATGCCCAAATTCACAAAAGCTGAGACGAAACAGCTCACAGTTCACTCTATGTAAACTAGTGAAAGAAATCGTGGCTCTATATGACCAGATTTTGGAGGGTTACAGGTTGAAGATATTGCGTTATTCATGATATAGAAGTATAATAAGCAGTTCTTCTTATGCCCTAAACAATGTGCCACCGCCAATCTGGTTCAAATACAAGATTTTGCTGTGAAATGTAACGGATGCTGTTTGAGTAATCATAGCCATAAAATGGAATTGGAATCGCGCCCTTGTACTGATCAGAGGTCAGGGTTATATTTGAGGTTAACCAATAATGGAAAAGGTACAGTGGAAGGAAGTCGCCCAGCTTCTGTGAAAAGATTTTTTTTTATCTGAAAAAAAAAGAGACACTGTGCATGGATTTAGGACTGATAAATTAGTTCAGTGCTGAATGTCATCAAGAATAGTGGAAATATGCATGACTTGTGGACTCCTTATGTTCCTACGCTATCTCCAGGCAAAAGGATTTGGGAGTTAAAAGGAGAAAAGAAAAGAAAAAAAAAAAAAAAAAAGACACTTTCCCTTTTTGAATTTACAAAGGAGAAGATAACTCTATCATCGCCCGCAAGCACAGACATCGTATCATTGTTTTTCTCATTTCTCATTATCATTATTGTTATTTTCTTTGAGGTTTTATAAGATTAGGGTATTTAGTAACGGTGCGTTTTTGGGCGAGGGAAAGGGTCTAGTTCGGGTTATTAGGGGGATGCACTCTGGAGTTGAAAGTGGGAAACTTCCACCCAAACAGCCCGTTGCACAAGGTGGTGACAACTGCGAATAAACATCGATAGTGTTCCATGTGTGAAAGTAAGTAAACAGACTTTATGAGTGACTAAGGTGTAGTTTTGTTGTCACTTGAAATTTACTACCATAAGTACTCATCTACACACAGTCACACGAATCACCGATCACTTTTCTTGACTTCTGTTTCATTACTGTTTGTAAATTACACGGGTAAACCTAAATGCAGTTCTGAAATGGCTAATATTAAGAATATGGTGAGTCGTTAATATCTATCTATTTTTTGTTAAAAATTATTTGATGTATCCAAATTAGACGCCGGCAAAACATGAGCATAGAGCGGCCGCAAGAAATTATTGAATAAGAATACTTTCGTCAGTTTGCTTCTTTTGTGTAATTTCCGCTTTTGTTTGTGTTTTGTTTTCCTGCTGACGATCAGTGTCCGGTACATTTTAGAATAACTAGAATTGTTGATATTACCAGTACTGAAAATGCCAAGTGAACACACAAATAGGCAAATTTAAACTATGTAAGTCAAGAGATTTTGATGGCTGTCTTTCAAAAAGGGGAGTTTTCTGGTCACAGTGGGGCTCTTAACTACCAGTTATTGTTGACATGAACTTTTTTGTATGTGGGTATTGAACGTATTATGAAGAAAACAGCAGAGATTTACCACGCATTTATAACTTATAATCAGTTGTATTCACTCGATACTTTGTTTATATTTTGTTGATATTATGCCATTTTTTTTAAACAATACTTTTGACAAACGATTTGAAAAGCAACATTGATTCATTTACTTTTTTTTTTTCTCTGGAGAGTTTTTACTGATTATATTTTGTTCTTTGATACAAGTGCATACAGATAGATATACTGGAGTAATTATATGCTTGCATCATGTGTTAAAGAGATGAAATCAGTGAAATATTTTGGTTACAGTCTATTCAACCATGACAGATTTTTATCCACAAGAACAAATTACGTGACATTTTAGACATCTCAAACAGCATATGAAGTCAGTTTGAAACCCCTTTTCACAGAGTTAAGCAATCATGAAGAAGCAGAAATCAATTTTCGAGACTGTGTGTTGAACTTTAAGTAGTCAGTGATGCGCTTTGGGGATGACTTTTGTGTTCCTAACAATGCACATCTATTGACTCAGTTATAAATGGATAATTTTAGATTTGATGGAACAGATTTTAAGAATATGGATCACAGTGTTGCACAGATATTTCAAATGCCAAAGTTATCCATTTTCCAAACTTCAAATAAAGGGTAAGATTTGGAAAATCAAAACCCATTTGATGAATGAAATACTTCCTGTTGAGTAGGTTGTAGGTGTATGTGAAACACTTACACTGCAGTAGTAATCTACTGCTGGCTACTGGGACAACACTGTTCTCATTACTGTCAGTTCCCTTGCCAAGTGAGCAGATATTAAATTGCTGGTATGGAGAACAAGCACTCAAATGAGATTAGTAGAAATTCAACAGAGAAACTGGTGTCTGGAGCTGCTAATGTCGTCACAGAGGATGAAAATCAATGCAGCACAACTTGCAGATTTTGAAGTCAGTCACCTGAATGTCCAACAGGTTGAGTGATACTGATCACATAGGGACATTAAGCTGGCTGACTTTTTGTATATATATTGTCCAGACATTATATCTGTAGGCATATAAAACAGATTCTAAAAATGTCAAGACAGAAGACCCCCCCAAATATTGAAATAATTAAAAAAAAATACTGTCCAAAAAATGTTGCTGGCACCTGCTGGAAGTTTCCCCTGGATGGCAAATCTTTAAAACTGTATGTGTGGCTGCGAATTATATGCAAAGTCAGTCTATTCAGTTTGTAAGGCTGCCATTGCCAGATAGAGTTCTGGTATCATAGATTGTGCCAGCTCAAACTCATGCAAGTTATAACAGATGGATGGCTCTGTTTGGCCATTTTTCATGACTAGTGCAGCATTAAATGCCCAGTTGTTGTCTTCTATCTCTAGCAAATGATGTTATGTCTCTGCACTCTCCTCTGGCTCTATGGATCAAGCAATGACCCATGAGTACCATAGATATATTGCTGGGAAGGACGAGCAAGACTGTTGTTAGACACATGTGGTAAGTACAGCTAGCCAAACCAGGAATATGCTAGAAACTCCCCAGTTTCATGTGAAGTTCTGTCCCATGTCAAACTTTTGCAGAATTCAAAGTCAGAAGAAGGGCAGTTGCCTTAATGGTTCTCTGGGTGAGGAGTGGATATGGCTGAAGTAGCCACGATGAAGGAGAACACCTTGGAATCATCACCTCTGATCACATGGATATCCCCAAGATAGAAGTTAATGAAGGCATTCACTGAGCATCAGAAAGCTGCCTTCCGTGGGTGTTACTGAAACACATTAAATAACCAGAAAGCAATCTTTGATATCAGCACATCTTTTTTTTAACTTAAGGCCCATAAAAGAAAACAAATTTCTGAATGTTTCTTTATGCTTAACTTAAGGTTTTGGGACTCAGATTCTGCAGGAAAGAAGTTCTAGTTGCTAGACTTTTAAAAGTTTTTATGCATAGATTACTTACAGGATCCATGGTGGTATGGTAATTGTGGATAAGAACAACCATGTATGTTAGCACCAACTCAGAAACTATAACTATCCACTTTGCGCATCAGAAACGAATCTGTTTACCAGCTGAAATGGTAGAGGCAAAGTTTGAAAAATTTTTTAGTTTGTATGCTTGAGTTCCTTGAAAGGACTGCTGCTTCCTCTTTCATTTGTCACTTACTTTCAAGTTGCCCAGAATAAAACAAGAAATAACCCAGTGTATTGAGTAGCAGGTGAATGGGGAATGTTTTTTTTTTTAATTGGTTTTGTTCTGTTTTTTGTTTTGGTTATTGCTGCTCTGCATTTTTCAGTGCTGGAACTATGAACAGATCTATATGTGTACAAAGCGTAACATGAACATGAATGCAGTAGGAATCCAACACCCATAAGAAACAGCTTTTTTTTCTTTTCTCATTTTGCATTCGTTCAGATTTTGTTTTACTGTCCTCTGGCAACCAGATAAGTCACCAAGAGGGCTGACAGTGAATGATGTTCGTAAAAAACAAATGTTAATACATGTGGTCATTGTGTTACAGCTGTGAAGGCGGTGGGAAGAGATGGATGGAGAAAAACAGGGGCGACTTGGCAACCTGGACAAGATGACTGTCATGCAGCTGCAGGAGCTATTGGACAGACAGGAAAAGCTGCTCTCTAAACAGTAATTATCTATGATTTATCCTTTGTTTTTTTTTCTGAAACATTCTCAGTGTGTCTGTCCACCAGCTTTCTCGCCTCCACGGTTCACGGAGGTGGGGGAAGGGGGGGGGGGGGGGGGAGAAAATGAAGAGTGTATTTATTAATAGCAACACTGCATAGACACTACTGTGTATTAATTCACTCATGTGTGTGAAATTTGAATACTTTTAAATGTCTCACTCATGTGTGTGAAACTGAAATACTTTTGAATGTCTCACAAGAAATTCGTAAGTGGGCATGTGTGTGTGTGTGTGTGTGTGTGTGTGTGTGTGTGTGTGTGTGTGTGTGTGTGTGTGTGTGCGTGTGTGTGTGTGGTTGCTAGAGAGAGAGGGGTGAGGGTGCATTATATGATTGATGAGAGTGTGTGTGTGAGACAGAGAGAAGGAGAGGTAGGCATTACGTAAGTTGTGATAATTTTTCCATCGTGTGCAGTTTTCTGTCTTTACCATTCCAGACACTTTTTGCAAACGCTTCCAGACAAGGGGCAGAAGATAAAGGATTTTGCCACCAGACTGCAACAGATGATTTCACAGAGGCAGAATAGTGCTCTTCCACAGACCTGTTCCCATCCCCCCACTTCAGGAAAACAACAGCCTTCACTTGAAACACACAGGCAACATCACATTCTGTGAGGAGTTTCCAATCCATGACAGTCCATGACACTGAAGATGCTTTACCGGAACGAGACAGAGTGTCTTTGGGAGACGGTGAGGTGGTGGATGGCACCGAGATGCTAAGTGACGCTATTGACTCTCTGGTGATTTCTGAACTGACAGCACCAAGGATGACTGACAAGCACAGTGACATAACAGAAAATGGGGGTGATTTGGAGACTCGGTTTCCAAACAGCTATGAGAGAGTGATGAAAGGAACGAGAACGCTGAAAGCAAAAGGATGCCATTTCAAACCAAATCGGTGAGTCTCAGAGTTTATGTCTGGAATATAGCAGAAACTTTTTGTACCAGCATAATCTCAGTGTTTGTATTTGGAATATAGCAGAAACTTGTACCAACAGGCAGTTGAAGTTGAACTGAACCGAACTGAACAGGTCACACCAAACTGATTTTGTCTCTCCCTTGACTTGGCTTGGCCTTAACAATGCATGATGCATATGGATTTTGACCAGTTTCAGTTTACACAGGAGTTTGACCATGCATGTTAAACAGACCTTTTTTTGCACTATCATTTAAATGCATAAAACAAAGTTTGGCCAGTGTGGTGTCCTGCAAACTAATAAAGAATTATTTTGATAACTGCCTTGTACATATAGAAAGTTGAAGAATTGTCTTACAATATCTATAGAGAAAAGAGCAATGGATCCCAGCTTCTGTGACAAATGTATACAAATTATCAGCACCTGCGCACGCACGCACGCACACACATGCGCACGCACGCGCACACACACACGCGCGCGCGCAACCATGAATGGACATCCTAAATGTCAATTACTGGATTGGTTATGATGCTTAAACCCAGTTTTGTATGACTGAGGACACAGGGCTGAAGAGATCCCTGATTATGCAAGCCTCTGTCACTGCATCGATATGTGGTTGCAGGACAACGATGGTGATGTGAAGTGATACAAATGATCTGGCTGTACTTTATACATGGTGATAACAATTTGGTTTTGGTTTACTTTCCAACAGCTCTTTAAAAATCAGTGATATACACCAGCTGCCTGAAGACTATAAGCACAAGTCAAGATCATCAGCTGTTGAATCTCCGGCAGTCAGTCAGTCACACAGCCAGCCGACAGACGTGCAGAAGGCAGGAAGAAAGAGTCTGTCAAGGTGCAGTATGACAGCGCTGTCACTGTACCAGACTACAAGTTCAAGGGTGCCAAGGAAATTTCACTGCAGGAATCTTTGGTGCTTCAGAAACAGCAGAAGGAGAACCTGGAGGTAAAGAATGGGGAGAATAAGTGATTGAAGAAAAGTACACTGCGGGTGAAGGGGATACCTGAAGCCTGATTTTAATTTTTACAAGGTTTAGGACTGTGTGAAAAGAAATAATGAAAGTATTTGGAGTTATCTGTTTACCATTACTCCTGTAAAAAATGTTAAAAGATTTCAAACTCTACATTCACCCATGGTGCAACATAATTTATGTAGTGTTGACGTACTTTAACAGACATGAAACATATGATTACACCAATAATTTGATGCTCTGATCATTCTTTTTGCATGATTTCCCACTGAGATTTTGCTCAGCTATGAGATAGAAGAAATGAATGATGATGAGGAGTCATGCAAGGACATATTAATGTATTTGTACTCCATAAGGAAGAAACTAGGGGGAAATTTAGAGCACAGAAGTTCTCAGAGAAGACTGCCCCCCTCCCCCTTATCAGACAAGTGTTTTAAAGAAGAAACCTCATATATCCATGTGTTTAGACTCTGAGCTCCATATAGTCAGGGGCCAGGGCTGCATCAGGTCTGCTGTTAGATTTTTTGTTTTTGTGGTGCTGCCAATATTTGAACCCACACTATGGGTGGGCATCTCAAGATTTTTTTTCTAAAAAATCCCTAAAGCTGCTAGCTAGACTGGCATGCTTTTCAGCATTGTAGATATGAGTTTGTTCGCTTCTTATTTTATTTTTCACAGTGAGATCAATCAGAATCAATTATTTTGATGAACCTGAGTGAAATACAATATCTGGTCTGATGATACTCTATCTGATGATTTTTGGATGGTTCTATCTTTCTGGAGGGTTTTCTGTGCACTGCCAGCCATCCATTACATCCAGTAATACCATTGATTTGTGGCTCCTGCAGTGTTGAACATCGATGCTGGAGCTCCTTGTGGCGTAATGTTTCCTCTGACAGTGCTAACTGCATGTGCCATCTCCTTATGCATTTGTTGTGTTTCCATGTGTACCCTGTCTGGGAGATCATTGTTTTATACAAACTCAGGACATGCTCCAGGGTTTATTTGCCGTGACAACAGACATATAGCGTCATCTGACTTCCCCTGTTTCACCAAGTTTAAATTGAAGGGCAGGAGGTCATATACATATTTCAGGATGAAGAGGTGCATGTACCATATTCAGTTCCAGCTGAGCTATCTTTGAAGTGCATTTTCCCATAGCCCTTTCTGGACTTTGTGGACAACATTTTGGATTTTCTTTCTATCCTCATCTTTTTTCAACTCCTCCCAATACTTTGTGTCTCTTGGCTTCTCCTTTTGCCTTTGAGTCGACCATCACTTCATTTCTGTTGATCTCAGCCTCTGCTGGCTGGTGTGTGTGTGTCCTGTTACCACCTTGATCTTAGGTTTTCCTTTGCCCTGTCAGATCCCTGGCTCCTAAACTTCCATTTTCTGCCAGTCTTTAGTTCAGACTGGATTTAGCTCACAAGCTTGTCTTGCAAGCTCTCAGGCATGATTAAAGCTCGGCTTTATCCAATTTTTACTTCACAGGGTGGATATCCGGGGCAGATCCAGCTTTGCTAGGCAGGCAGTTCTACATTGCAAGGTCAGTGGGACATCATGCCATTCCTTGTGTATTTGGTGATTTGGGCTGACAGTGATTCCACTGTGCTAATATGGATATATCAATAGATGTCAGAGAACCTTTGGGATCAGCATGAAATGCAGTACTAGACCTTGTATTTGCCAAAGAAGCCACTCTTGGTCTATTACCTGCTGGCTTTCTTCAGTCATTGCTTGGTTTCCTTTCCACTCTTTGTATCTTTCAAGGAGCCACTGTTGGAATTACTTGTTTGGCTTCAGTGAATATAACTTCATCTACTTCTACTTTCTGTAGGGCGAGGCTTTTTGATTTCTTTGGATTGAAACTGATCCTTGATGATGCAGCTAACTTGTCAAGCAGCTTCAATATTTGGTATATGTTCTTGAGGTCTGCTGAACTTGAATGACCCCTGGCTGCTTTGGAGATGACTTTCATTGCCAACACAAACAACTAGAGAAATTATACAGCTCATTGTGATGCCACTTTCCAGATTATAAGAAGTAAAGCTGAAAGGACACATAAATATATTACGACTAGCATGATATGAACTATAAGCACATCACATAGTCCAATCAAACTAAATACATACTAATCACAACTCAGTCTGATCCAGGGAAAATAACTATGCCATGATGAATATCTGCATGTTTGCATGTAGAGAATCACTCTCTGTGTCTGAAAATCATCATCATGTCTGCAAGAAAAAACAGAAACTGCGATGTTGCAGATTCAGATCAGGAAGATATATCATTATATGTAAACCATGACTGTTTAGTGAATAATGTTATGTAGATTCTGCAGTTATGTAAAATATATTCATAAGTTTTAGCTCTAACTTTAACTCTGTTGTACCTTTTCAACAAAGCTTTAGTCCTTTTTGTCAAGAATCAAAGGTACTTGAAGATTAGATCAAGATAAGCCAAACTCTGAATTTACAGCTCTTGAAAGGTCTTAAAACTGACAGAAAAAGTTCATGTCAGATTTTCTTATCAGATTTAGAAGAAAACAACAACAAAAAAAACGAGTTACACAGAATCAACTCAAAAGCAGAGCATGTAGCATGAAAAGTGATGTGAAAATTCATGAAAAAGGTCAGTTTGACAAACATTTAAGGCACTGGTTTTACCCTGAAGAAGAATCATGCAGGAATCAGTAGCATGATTGGGCTGATGGACATCTCTTGATAGCTTGTGCCAGCATAGTGTATTGTGAATGTTGACGTATGTGGTAGATCAAAGAATGTCACCCATAGCAGTGTCTTGATACTGAAAACTGTTTGGAAGCACAGTTGGACTGCCTCATCCTGGAACCTTCCACTTCTGACTGGATCATTTGATGAAAATTCCGTTAATTTACTATTATTTAGAGCCAGGCCTTATCATCTGAGATATCAATGTGACAGTTTGGTTGACACATTCTAAGCAATCCCTTTGAGCAGTCTTGTGTCTTTTGCTGCTGTTTCAAAAATGGGGATTCTGTTAAGTTCTGCCACAAGTTTTCTTCAGTTGAAAATCTTTCAGTTGTGCCAGTTAGAATTCACATCATTCAGTTACTCAGCAGATTGTGATTGGTTTTGTGTGTACTGTTTGTTTGTTTGTTTGTTTGTTTTTTTAACACAAAGCACAATTTCTTCATCTCAGATTGAAACTTTGAGGCAAGGATAGTCATATCTATAAAGCTGGGTTAACCTGCATAGATTGACGTACTTAACTTGGTGATGTCTGGTCATAGACATCATGTACTGAATAAATGTCATGTATAATTGTGAGTATACATTAAGTAAAAAATTATTTCATTCAACTGGTCAGAGTTTGCTTTGAAATTGTCCCTTGAATTGTAGGAATATGGGATTGTCTACTTTGAATTTTAAGGGGGAGGATAAGTTAAGTGTTCATAAGTCTTGTTTCTGAAAATAGTTCTTAAGCGCATTTAAGCATATTTCATCAGGTTTTTGCCCTCACACTGAACATACTACCGAAAATGACCCAGTTGTGAATGGGTGCATACTCCTTTAGAGACAGCAAAGATGAAAGAGTGATGGAGAGGGGGTGGTAATTATGCTAGTATCTCCGTGATGAAAGCCTCTTTCCCTCACCCCTCTGATGTTTTTAATCCCTATTTACAAATGGTCACTGTGGTTATGGGAACTGTAGCTTTTCTGCAGACAGTAATGAAATATTACATGTGCAAAATACAAATGAATGCACAAAGCAGTACATTAAATCTGCGATACATAGATGCGTGTGAATGTGCCAGAAGCCTGAATTCAGGCAAGTGAATGTAAATTCAGGCAGACCACAGCCTGAAGAAAACGTTCTGTGCGATGAAATCATACTTTGATATTGACAGATTGTGGCTTGACATGTGCCACTAGTCTTGCAGTTTTCAGGCAAGAGTTGCAGACTGTATATGCACCCATGGTGACACTGAACTCTGTGTTTTGTGTGTCCATTTTGATGTTGCTATGCTGCCAGGTTTTTCATCAAGTGTTTATAGTCATCTTGATTGCACCAGTGCATATGATTTTTAACGTTATTCTTGTAATCAGAATGGAATAGTTGTTCCCTTCACAGCACGTTTGCACAGGTTTGGGGTATTTTTGCCTTGAAGGTTTGAGCTTAGTGTTATTGTTTCTTGACAAGTGGATGGGACATATGTCTTTGTAAATATATATTTATGTTTATTGTGTTCTGTTTTCCAGAGGATCCAGACAGTACATGCTGCAGAACGCTTAGCAGAACGACTCAACATCAAAACTCTTGACTACAAACCTTCAGCATTGGACATGCAGTATCCTTTTTGGATGGATGTTTGTTTTTGGTGGTGGTGTCTGTCTTATCTGTCTCCTTCTGTAGGGTTAAAAGCTCATCTGGAATTATTATTAGCACAGTATGTTGTTTTTTGTATTTGAAAATAACAGCTAGATACACACATGCCTACTCATACAATATCTGTATGTGTGACTGATAATTTTTATTTAATTGAAAGAGAAATAATAGACCTGGCTGAATCTATGCATTTGGAGCAACAGTTTCCTTCATGGTTGATTTACAGTGTAACCATCTGTCACAAGGCAAGTCATTTGTTACCGTTGTTACGACAGTTTAATTTTTCTTACTCCTCCATTACTCTTTTCCAAACCAACACCCACACACATCCTGATCAGCAGCATACACTGCTTTTTGTACTGATACTGACATATGTGGATCAAAACTAAAAAGTTGCAATGCAGAAATGCTTTATTTGAAACTAAACCACTTTGCACTCGCATTCAGTCAATCATAAGCGAGGTAACTGATTTTTTCTTTGTTGTTGTTGTCTCTGAATGATGAAATTATTTTAGAGTGACCCATATTTATTTTCTTTGTAATGCAGAAAAAAGTAAACCACTTGTTCCTTTCAAAATCACCCACTGGCTTTTATGTTACATATGTTAGTGTCTTCCCAGTTCTTTATGAAATTTCAAAACTTTGTATTAATTGACAGTATGGAATGTGTATGTGAAATGATGCAATAGCTACGGTTTGTTAGCAAGATATTAATACAATGCTTGAAGAGTTTTGGGAAAGCTGCATCAAGTTTTCAGATGTCCCGAAGGAACATTCCATGGAAAGTGTTTTAGAGAGCATGCCCCTAAACAACAGGCAGAATTTATGTCTTTTCTCAGAACACTGCAAGGTGACTGTGGAGTCAAAATCAGCACAACACATGAATTTAATATTGTTCATCATCCGACTATTTTTTCCAGTTTGACAGTGTTTATCATCTGAATCCTTTCTCTGAATATGATAATGGTCATTGTCTGTCTCGTTTGTTTTTTCATAAAAAATATTAATGACTGCCTCATTTATTTGCTGACTTTAACAGTTTTTGTTGTCAGATTCATTTCTTTTGCTCATTATGACAGTTTTGATCGTCTGATTCATTTCTTTCATTCATTATGACAGTTTTTTCATCATTCGATTTTTTTTTGTTTGTGGAGTTTGACCATTTTCATCATCTGACCCATTTCTCTTTCTTTCTTTGTGTGATTTAACTCATTTCTTTAGCTCACTTATCATCATTTGACTTATTGCTCATTCTCCATCATTTGCTAAGTTTGACACTTTGCATCACCCGATTTTTTGACTCCTGTTTGCATAATCTTGAGACAGACTTGTTTTTTACTCAGTAGGCATTGGCCAATTACATTTGGTCGATTTTGATAGTTTGCTTCATCTTACTCATTTCATGCACTCACTTTGATAATCTGTATCATTTTTTTCCATTGTGTGCTCAGTTTGAAAGTTTGTGATATCTGATTTAATTTGTTTTCTTGCTCAGTTTGACTATTAGCAACAGATAATTTATTTTGACATCATGTATACTGGGGGAAGGATGCGGCAGAGTGGAGCATGTGCTCACACAGTGTTTCCGCAAACAATGAAGCCTGTGTTCATAGTGGCAGTCTACGGGAGGGGAGAAATGCATCTCATAATAAATTACTATGATCTGCCTTTTAGCTGTTACACAGAGCTGAATCATAAATGCTTACTGCTTGCTGCCATCGATGCTGCCTTCATCAGTGCGTTTCAAAGTGAGGTAACTGCAGGCGGAAATTGAAAAACAATTTTGAAAAGGACGTTAACATAAATCCACCAGATAACAGGGACAAACAAATTACAAGACAAAAACGCAATGCATTTCGATCTCTTAGATCTTCTTCAGGCAAGATGAACGACATTCAGGACAATGAAAGCGAAGAACAAGCAATCACTTATCTTTTCAAATTTGGTGCAAGATGGGCATTAAATTAATTAACTGAAGACCCAAGGGGTGGAAACGCGTCATGTTTGTCTTGTAATTTGTTGGTCTTGGTTATCTGGCGGATTTACGTTCATTCCTTTTTAAATTCATCAGTGTGTAAAAAATTCACCCCAAGCATACAGTGATGGCTTTTATGTTCTTTAAAAGCATGGTCAAATTTTCGTCCACCTCAGTGGGTAGGATGTAGAAAACCAAGTACACATTTTGTTTTAGCTCAGTGATTGATAACATACCATTTTACTTTCGTTTAAAAAGAAAAAGAGCCCATGAGAGTGTCACACTTTTTCTTTTGTATAGTTTAGTTTTTGAGTTATTCATTTGAAAGGAATTTATAGGTATTCTTAACCCATAGAAAATGGTGAAATTCACTTTTTGTTTTGGGTATTTTACCTGACTACCACAAAACTAGGAAGCTGATCAACATCTGGTGTGTTTCTCTCTGCTAGAAATCTGAGAAGGATGGTTATGTAATGGGTATTTTAAGTCTTCTGGAACACTGGAAAAAAATTCTTAGGTGTCGTTTGGTTTGTCTGTGCATCAGACTACTGAAAAAAGTTGAGACGGTTGTCTGCCTACCAGAAAACTGGAAGAGGTTGATTGTATCCCTAGTTTTGTCTGTCCGCTGAAAAAATGGAAACGTTGGTTGACTGCCTGGTATTGTCTTAAAAAAAATAAAAAATAAAAAAAGGATAAGCTGGTTGGATGCCTGGTATTTTCTGACTGCCAAAAAACCTGGAAAAGGTTAATCATATGCCAAATATTGTCCGTCTTTAAAAAGGAAAAAAGAAAAAAAGGATAAGCTGGTTGGATGCCTGGCATTATCTGCCGGCCAGAAAACTTCGAAAAGGTCGGTTGTATGCTTAGTATTGTCTGTCTGCTAAAAAAATGACTGGATAAGTTGGGTGGATGCCTGCGTGCTAAAAAAACTTGGAAAAGGTTGATTGTATGCCTAGTATTGTCTGCCTGCTAAAAAGAAAAACGTCTGGATAAGTTGACAGGATGCCTGGATAAGTTGATTGGATGCCTGCCTGCCAAAAAACTTGAAAAAGTTAAAGGGAGGTCTGGTACTGTCTGCGAGAAAACTGGGGAAAAAAGTTGGATGTTATGTTCCATTAAACAGCTTTTGTCTATCAGAAAACTGGAAAAAACTTGATCAGATGTATGGCATCGTTTGCCAGAAAACTGAAAAGAAGTTGATTGGATCTTCATTGCTTAGTATCTACAAATGGTTACATTTTGAGGTCTATAGGTGCAACTAGGTAGTCAAACTGTATAACCTGTCCACAGTGGACATTAGCTGTTCACTTTGTTGTGGTGCATTCATCTTATGGCCTTCTTATGAATTTTTGTGGACCTTCTCAGTCCTTTCTTTTGAGTGGGATGATAAATTCACTAGAATACTTGGCTCCAATAGTACAGGGTTTTTTTTTTTGATCAGCCTCAGGGATATTAACAGCTTACTTATGGATTTAAAGCAAACAGTTGTGGGACAGGACTTATTCATCCCCCTGCCCAACTGGTGATAGCCCTGAAATGGCTCTCTGGGTAGTAATATAAAACTAAGTGTTAAACTGATTCACTTATCTTAGAAAATGTTAGTACTTTTGTACATGTTTATAATTGGAATGCAAACATTGCACACAGTTTGTGTTCGAAAGGAAATAACAGTTTTCAGTAATACTGCAAAAAGGGGCATATATCTCGCTTGTGGACAGCATTTGTTTCAATTTCAGCCTTTTTGTTCTTCAGAGTTTGCATGAAGATTTATTGCACTTTTTCTAAGAAGGATTTTTCGACAGATTTCAGCCGTCAAGTCCCTAGAATAGTTTGCTCAGATGTACAGTTCATATTTTCCTTATCCATGTTCAGATACCGGAGCAGTGCCGTTGACAATGATGGAAACACCTACGACAGTGATGATGATTCCGATGATGGTAATGATGTTCCAGAGTAACTTTTAGGAGCAGTGAGCCTTCAGTGATGTGACACTTGTCATGTGTTGCAAAGTTGAAGATTGTTTTTTGCAATGGTGCATGAACTTGTGCAATAGAACTTGTGTAAATAAAATGTTTTGAAATTTACTTGCTGGCGTTTCAAATGTTTTTCTTCTGGTACCATTTACATGTGCATTCAAATTTGTTTTATGTATTTTCATTCTAGTTTCTTTTCTCCCATAATCAGAGAGGAAGAAGGAAGATGCTTGGAGAGTGAGCAAGTTTGGAGATGCAAAAATAGAAACAACTCTGTGGCTTTACAGAATATAATTTATGACATATTGAACTGTTTCTTTTTGCTTCTGGGAACATCTGTCCTACTTTCGTTTTGATTTGTTTTGCCTAAGGTCAGTTTGTCTCTTTACCAGAAGTCGATTTCTTTCTTTGCATGTGTGTGGGCTGTCAGCTCCATCCTGTGGTGCAATTTACTGACAATGATGATCACTCTCCAGCAGACAGCGTTCAAAGCATGAGCTGTGCACAGTAAATCGAGTGGAAACAGCCTTCAAAAACTGACCATTGACAATAGCAATGGTGTGATCACCTCAATTAAAAAAAAAAAAAAAAAAAAAAAAACCAAAAACAAAAGAAAAGTGTGTGTACATGAACAGTGTCAAAGCGAACATCAGCTTGAATAAGTCAAGGCTTTGTAATTAGAGAAATGAAAGGTGTCTTTCAGCCAGATGACTGCAGATGAAATGTAACCAGTGTAGGGTGTGTGTGTTGATGATGCCAAGATCAAAGGGCAGGTGAAATTTTAGGCTGCTTTTCCCCACATACTGGCCATTTGCAGAGATTGGTTAAAAATGTTAGATGATCTAAATAAGTGTAATTTGCTGTCAGATTTTCAAAACGGGAATGTAAGAACTTCAGCAGTGAAGAAATTTTGTTTTTGCTGTTTTGTGAATGCTCCTTACTCGAGTTAGAAGCTGTTAGCCACCACAGCCAAACACAACCCTTTGTGTTTAAGGGAATACAACAAACTTGCATTGACAGGATGCATTCAACAGAGGGAAGTTTTACTGCTATTATGAGATGATCACGTCATGTAGAATGATCCGTCTAAAATTCTAGGAAATCAATCCTAACCGCAAATCCCGATGTGAAGAGAGGAAGTGAAACCAAGACAATTTATGCAGCAAAGAAAATAAAGCAAGTGTTTCCCCGCCTCCTAACTCCTGCTTTCTCAGAAAATGAGATGTCTTCCTGGTTTTTCCCACCATGGGCACTCTTCTGTTACATTCATCTCACATGGTGGGCAGTAGATAGATCCGTATTGTTTTCATGTAGATTTTCTCCTGTTACCTGAAAGATGAGAAGGGAAAGGGAGAAGGGTGGATGGCAGTGGGTGGGGGAAGTACAACTAGAGAGGATTAGAAAGCTACGAGCATTTAACAACTTTTGTTGCAAGTTTGCCATTTTAAGTATTTTTTTAGTTTGCCTTTTTTTTTTTTCACAGCTTACAATTAAGTATTTTTGTTCGGTACCATTAGCAACATGAAAAAAAAAAAATGATCTTAAATGAGACAATTGCTGTGCTGTCAAGGCTGTAATCAAGGAAGTATATTAAGGCCCTACCACCAGTTGACTCTCATCCCTCCCTGTAAACAAAGTGCTTATCAGATGAGTTGATGGGCCACATCCTGTTTTTCTTACTGCAACCAGCTCAGCCCTGCTCAATTCCATACTTCAACTGTCAGCTGGTTATTTCAGTTTGAGTTCTCGTACACTACTAACAACATTTATAAGCAATGTTTCTTGACTCTGAAATTTGACTGGGTTTACAAGAATGAATAAGAAAATATGTCACGCCTTCATAGCAGCTGTACTTTATTGTACAGTATTAACATATGATCCAACACCAGCAACAGAAAAGAATAACCTGGCCTTTGGGGAATGAGTTCAGTTTGAAGCTCAGACCCGTCATCTTTAGAAAAGAGAATTTACTGATTTTCTCTGCTGATTACATTGCGCAGACATACCACAATGTGGACTGAAATGATTTTTTGTGACATGAGATTTTTTGGACAGGGTTTATCGATTTGTTCATTTTACAAAGTCATACTTGTGATATTATGGCTTACTGCTATGTCACCAGGAAATAAATTTCCTTTCATGTGTGTCAATTGTCTTGTGTCATGAATTTTAAAAAGGAATTTTGGGAATGTTTTCACCTGCAAAGGTTAAAATTTAACTGGAAGAAAAAAAATCACATTTAGTACCTCTCTGGGTATCAAAAAAGCCAGTATGGACAGCGGCGCTGAAGGTCTTTTTCTTCTGTACTGTTTTCCCTTTGTCTAGATGATAACTTTATTTCCGAACACACACTACTGGACATCGTTCCGAAATTCCACTGTTGGCAAAACCGATGACAGATGAGGTTAGGTGGACTATTCATATAGATTTGTTCTGGTTCGTCACTAAAAAAAAAAAAAAAAAAAAAAAAAAAAAAAAGAGCACATCAAGACACACAAGTGTATACACATGCACACAGAAAGACTGGTATTTTTCATTGTTTACTCACAGACACTGCTCAGCATTCACCCATGCCAGCAACATCAAAACAAAGCCATGTTATGTTGCCATCGTAACCGACGCTTCCCAACCCTTTAGCAGGCACTTTCACTCCCTACTTTAATTAACCAAACCAACCTAAAAATATTGCAGGTAAAGATTTTCTTTTTTTTCTTCTCTCTCTCTCTTTTTTTTTTTGTGGTCTGCTGTTGTTGTTCACTGCCTTCAAGCTATTATATAAAATACACACATCTTCAAGTGGCATAAACATGAACTGGTTATTTTACATAGATCTTATTTTCCCAATCATCAGCATCAGAAAGCTGTTTTCGTTACTGATCAGTGCAATATGTTTCTAAGTCAGTCACGGGCATCCAGTAATATAATTGCTTTTCTTTTGCACAATCAAATCAATGCTTTGCTCTTACAAAATACACAGGACAGGTGTTTGATGATGACTAATTATGAACGATAGTCATAAACAATTATATTTATTAAAAAAATACATTTATGAATTATCTGTAAGTGGAGATATAAAATATGGGAAATGAAAAAAAAAAATAAAAGAGGGGATGGGAGGGGAGGGAGAACAGGTGGAACCATTAAAAAAAAAAACGTGGATCCAATACAAAGGAACATTCTGCAGTCAAAACGGGGGGGGGGGGGGGGGGGGGGGGGGGTACTCGAGCGAAAAAGGCATGTGTGGGTGGGTGGGGGTTGGAGCAGGAGAATCAGTAAACACAACATTAAGCGCACACACACACACACACACAATACACACATAAAAAAAGCAGACCGCACACAGTCAAGTGATAATGCAATGTGACAAATCACCGTACAAATCATCATTAAGCTTGCGTACTGTTTGCACATCACTTCTCCCTCCATTTTCGTCTTGCCCACTGGAACTTGTATGTGGACCTGCCCTTGTTCTCTCCACACCAAAGAAACACTTTATCATCATGTATTCTTTCTCCACAGATAGTTCCTTGCAAGGCTTTTCATCATATCATCAATTTGTCTTGCCTGTTTTATTTTCTTTCTTTTTCTGTTTCAACACATTTCTCAATTACAAATTTACAATATTGCACTTTTTGCACAACTGCCTTTTACAAGTATAACCTGAAAAATACTCAAGTGTTTCTTCAGGATTTCTTCATACAACACCTTGTTAGGAACTATCCAACATGGTACTCCATCATATTTGTGCAAACATACTTTTGACGCACATCAATGAATAATCAAGTATACTCCACAATGCCACGATACCTCTGGCAGCAGGGCGGGAAGATGAAAGGATAGAAAGGGGCAACAGTGGTCGAAGGGAATGGGTGATGGATTTTCACACTTTCAAACTCCCTCAGGTCTTTGTTTACTTTGTTATATAAATTATTTTTTCTCAGCAGTCGTTTCAGCAACCTGAAAACAACATACTTTTTCCCAGACACTGATTCACAGCTTATACCACAACATTACGCTTACAGAGAACAAGATGGCACACACTAATGAACTCCATTTCAATCAAAGCATCAATACAAGACAGGATCATACACGACTGAATAATAAAACAACTGAAAAGAACTAGTTTTGCTGAAAATAAGCCTAATACAAATACACACACAAAACAGTGCGAAGCAACACTTGTGTAATGCAAAGTATGAAAGAGACTAGTTTGACAGATGTATTTTCTTCAGATGTCACAAACAAAAAAGGTGCCATCCCCCCCCCCCCCCCCCCCCTCCTCTTTTTAACCGTCCCATCTTCTGTGTCATCTCAGTGGCATTGCACCCATGCTGCTCATTCTAACCTATCACCCACAATCCAGCCACAGCAGTCCATAAGGAGCAGTCAATGATAAGTCATGAAGCAACCCACCACAAGAGATAGATACTGCACAGCTGCCAAGTCACCTTGAATGTTTCATGGTTCTGATCCAACACATGTAGGACATCACCTACTAAATCCCCACCTTCACACAATAACTGCCTACTTGTGGGAGCCAGCGTGAGCGAGCTCTCCTTCCAGGGGGCACCACCACATCCGTCCAACAACAGTTCCCATGAACTTTACAATACTGGTGACTTCCGCAGAATCAAACCAAAGCCATAGAAAGACTATCGAAACTGAGATCACTATGACAGCAGGGCTTAGAGGGCCACAGAATTTGAGAATTTAAAAAAAAACAACGCTGATTCATAAAGAAGAGAATGATGAAGATGATGCTATGAATTCCACTCTAGTTTGAGACTGCACGATAGGGCTGTAGTCTACGCTTACTTTTACAGTATATCCTGGAGTCAACCATACCCAGAGATAACGAAAGCAGCAGTGTTGGTCAAGAAATCTGAGCAACTGTAAGAGATGCACCCAATGGAGACTTTATGAAAATTGACTGAGTGATCCATCTTTGTGGTTGAACCCTGAGCAAACGGGACTCTGGGTAGGAGCTGTTGGGGCAGAAAAATCCCACAAATAAATGAATCTGATGCGAATTGAACCCCACAACCTCCCAGCTGGGAGTCTGCAATCCTAACCACTTCGCCATAGCAGCTGGTACCAAGGTGCTTTTGTAAGTTGCGGGGAGAGGTCCGAAGAAGACGCATCTGTTGAAATTTCCCTTGTCTGTTTTATGTCATGCATTAAATTAGCTTTGCTTTGCACCCTGCTTTGTGTGTTTATAAGTATCTGGCTGAAAAAAAAAAATCTCATCAAGTGCATCATTCTGAATGCAAAACTTACAGATGAAGTTTGGTTCTTCCTATTGCTACAAATATTGTGACTGTTAGTGTTACAGTTTTAATGTGGGAAAATTATGATTTTCTGGTGACAAGGAATCACTGAAAATTTAAATTAGGCAGTGATCATTCTATTAAAGAAAATAAAACTGTTGACATTTATATATCTCCTCTCAAGCTAAAATAACTCATGCCACCTCCGCTTCATTCCAGTCACTAAATGCTGCCCCTTTCTTTTTTTTTTTCTTCTTTTTTTTCTTCCCCTTTTTAGTACCAATCTCTCTCCATTTTTCAGGTGCGAGAGACTGAAACCGTAAGAGAAAATCAAGCTTGATATAAAACTGTCAACAGACATTTTTTTTCTGCCATTGCCATTTCCTGCTGATGCACTGATTGGCAAACTTTTCCCTCATCGCTTGTAACAATTTGGATTAGATGTGATGATTCAGATTATATAATTACAAATAAGACTTTGATGATGTTTGTACAAAATGATCTTAACAGATTCAATTGAACTATGAAATCAAATGGTGAATATCCACTAATAATGTGGCTATGATCAACAAAGGACATTTTCCAGGCATAAGCCAGTTAAATTGAGAGATACACCTACATTTGCCTATGTAGTATAGCATTTTATCTTCTTTCTTCCCAAGCTTTGGAAGGAGGGTCTGGAGCTGTAGGTTAAATCAAAATGATAAAAACTGAAAGTGTAACAGAAATGTAATGCTCAGAGTAAAAAAAACAAACCAAAACAAACAAAAAAAACAAAACAAAACAAAACACGCTGCAAAATACTGAGATGCAATCCATACAAGAATTCCTTCTGTGAGTGACTGATCTCATAACAACAATAGAAGCAAATTAAGATCATGACAACTCAGAATGTAGGTTTTCTTTACAACAACCACAAAAACATTTGCATGGTTTTGACCCTCTTCCCCATACCCCTTCACTGTCCCTATACAGGTGAAGCTGCAACCGCTTTGCCCTGTTTTAATTTGTTGAGATTAACAAAGTGAACAGTCTTCAGAGATCAGATGCGTACAAAGTCTTTCATCTTCATCTCGTGGCCACAACTGACGCCAGGGCTCCCAGACCAACAGCAGTGAAGAGCAGTCCTTTCCACATTGTGTCTTCGATCTCCCCTTGATCAGGAAAGTACTCAGCAAACGCTTCCTGCACACCACCACAAACACAAACCAACTTGTGAACAGTCATCTGCTCAACCACACAATGTCCTCCATGATGAGACCCCCCCCCCCCCCCCAAAAAAAAAAAAACCCAACCCCCCCAACCAACACACACACACACACACAAAAAAATCACAAAACATAGGGATCTGAACACATGAAAGAAAATCACAATAACTGAATAAGGGTAAGAAAATGTACGCACTGCAGAGACAACAAACCACTTTAACTTTGTTGAAGGCAAACTGGAGTAAATCAATCCTGCTGCAAACTTGAAATGTTTACAAAGAAATAGAACCTGTCATTTTCTGTGACTTCATGATGATTTCTGATTGAGAATTCCAATTTTCCAACAAGGCTTACATTTTTCCCCGACTCCAATTTTCCAACTAAGCTTACATTTTTAAAAAAAAAAAAAAAAACTGTCCATTTCTGAAGTTGGTCGTGGAAATGAGTAACTACCAATGGATGTCCACTTTGATATGTGCTTCTCTTTGATGCAATTATTGGCTGAAATTTTGGCGTTCTTGGAATGGGTTCAAACTGCAGAGAATTTCAATCACGTTTGTCAGCTTCAAAAGTTTTCCAGCACAATCCACATTAACAAGGTCTTCTGCTATTCGGTCTGATGAAACAGTCCAGTCTTATCAAAAACAACTTGTAAATGTATGCATCTCCTACGAGAACAGGTTGTCAAAAATTTCCTTCAAAATGATTTTTAAAAAAAAAGCTGGAAAAAAAAATGCGAATATTACTCAAATAATTCTCACCCATTTTTCAACATTATGATGTAAACTATTGTATCATCTCTACATAGTCCTTGATTTCCAAGTCTCATCCATTTTTCAACAATATGATGTGAACTATTTGTTTTGTATCATCTCTATATATATAGTCTTTGATTTCAAAGTCTACTTAAGGCATTCTCTAGTTTTAGAATGATCAACAGTCTCAGCGCACACAACTTCTCTCTATTGAAAACTCAGCCCCACTCTCACTCCTCACTGGTTGCAAGTCTGATTGTAAATTTCTTTTGGATCAGACGATTTCTGGCCCAAATGCCTTTTGCACGGCTCTCTTGTTTGTGCTGATGGCTCCCCATCTTTATTTTTGAATATCAAACTTGGTTTGCTTCTTACACAAACTGGCAGTCCTTCACTTCTTCTTATGCTAATGAAGTGCTAAGAAACTTAGAAAGTCCTGCATTTTCTTTTTCTTGATGTGAGGTTGCATACGTTTGGTGATATGAATAGCGCTATTTCCTTTCCTGAAGAGATGACAAAAATCTTGACCAGTTCAGAAAAATTCTGAAGCTATCTGGAACCAGAAAATGACAGATTGTTTTAATAACTACTCGGCTGAATGTTAATGCTGTCCTAAAAATTCCTCACTTAAGCCTTACATATCAAACGGTTTATTTTACAGTGAATGTCACATTAAATCAAAATGGCTGCGTAGACTGGCCTGCAATTCAGTATTATTATTTTCACAACTCAGGTCAAACTCAAACTTTCTTATCATGAACAAACTCCAAACTAAAGTAATCAACCGTATATTGGTTATGTTAACCAGTGGACTACTGCAGATTTTTATTAACAAACCAGAGAGAGAGAGTGAGAGAGCGAGGTCAAGCTGAGCTGTTCCCTTACACTATGTAGTATGTATTACTATCAGATCTGTCAAGGTCTCAAAAACACAGAAGGGTAGCATTTTGACATGTATATCAAATATAGCCTTCCAAAGCTTGGCACTCACGCAATTCACTACTATCAGACTCAACAGCACTTTCAACTGCACTTTGCTTCACACATGTATGATGGTGGGAATCTTGTCAGTTGTAATTTTGACTTGACATACAAGAAAAATTCAAATGGCCTGCTACGGAACCTAAAAATCATCATCTTTCGCAAATTTCTCTGCTGCTTTTTCTTCCTCCCTCTTCAGAACTGGACCATTTTTTTGACAAAATAAATCTACAGTCTGAAGACCTGTATGCTGCTGTCATGAAGAGGGTCTATCTCCACCCCTCCTGCCCAAATTTTTGTTTTAGGTTGCATAGCACTTAATCACAAGTGACACAGTATAGCAGTATAGCACTGTCGATGAAGTCATAGTATGTTACGAATATTACCACTTGGCAGCTCTGCTCTACACAAAGGACCCTTCACGAGGCCTCTATGTGCAAGAAGACAACCAACAGACTCCCACAAGACCGTGAATGCCAAAAGCACAGCACTACCATTCTCTCCTCCCTCTCTGCCATTGTATTCTGTCACAAGTGTCAGCCATCTGTGTATGTATGTGTAAAAAAAACCAACCCCTGTAATGCTATTTTATGTGTGCATGTTTTCAACATACAAACAAAAGAAAGCGGAGAATCAAAAAACAACAACAACAACAACAACAACAACACCTGATATCCCCCAAACATCCCATAAATTTATGAAACACAACATTATCAAAACAAACAAACCCAGGCCAGTTTCACAGACTACCTACGTGGAAATTGATCTGTACTGTTTTTTAACAGCTGTATCTAGTTTGTGAGCAGTCAAGCCTGCCCTCTCTTTGCACACACTCTCTCCCTTCTTTGTGAAAAGTGAACCATCTCTCATTCCTTTCTTTTCCCTCTCTGATCAGACAGACAAACAGGGATGGATGGGGGGGTTGGGGTTGGCAGGTCAGTTAGGGGAGGGGTGCTATGAGGGGGGAGTGGGGGTGTGGGGTGGGGTGTGGGTGTGGGTGTTGAACTCTTGACACCCGAAAAAACAGAAAGTTATCAAAAAAGACTGGGTTCTTAACATAACAAAACAATACAAAAAAAAAAAATTAAGGACATAACTCAGTCTCACATTCAAAAGCACAAGGGCACAGTCAGGACACAAATATTTCTTTGGCTGGGTGCAGGCCCGGCCACAGTGCCAACTAATTTATCTGATGTTTGAACAAGTGCCAAAAGATTTGGCATTTGGACAAAACATGTCTTTGGTCAAGACACTGTGTACCTAAATGGTTTTTCTGCTCACAATGCTGAACAGCAAACCTTTTGCTTTCTTCCCTCCATAGTATATAGGTCATGGCTACTTATAAGGTCAGTTGCTGTCCATGACACAGTGGGAGGGTTGGGATGGTGGATAAGGGAGAATAAATTTTCTTTTGTGGAATATATGTGCAGGGAATAACTGGAGAATTCTTTAACAGTGTTGAAATTTTATTTTCAGTTGAAACAAGCGTCTCAACTTCCTGAAGATAAAAAACACACACACACACACACACACACAAAACACTGCTGTGAAGAGGGGGGAGGGGGGGAAGGGGGGGAAGGAAGGTAGGAAAAAAGAATAGGAAATTATGCACCATTGCCACCCCTGAACCGTATTTCATACACATTTTCCAGAAAGTTTCATTACAGAAGTCATTTCTATCACTGCTGAATTCCTCTGTAGCTTGACAATACTGCAGAAGCCAAGCAATGATAATCGAAAGTCTGGCGACAAACAATAGGCAAGCCCTGAAAATTTGTGGAACCCTTGATGAAATGATGTACAGTGGCCACTCTTACACTGTGAGCAGAACATTCCTTTGTACATGTATAGGATTAGCAGCCATTTAATTGTCTGTGCCAGTCATGTTGCGTAAATCACTACTTTTGTTCTATTGACTGGATATCACCTGCAAATCACAGCTGTTCTGCTGATTCACATTATAAAAAGCTGAATTTCATGTTTGCCATGCTTTTTGTGTCTGGGCAAATCACATGATCAAGGGTTCCAAAGACTGGACATGCTACACACTGCTTTTCAGTGGAGAAGAGTCAAATGAGTTGTGCAACTCTGTCGACCCGTTCACGACGAGCCGTGCACTGGTGACGGCAGCACTGCAGTACTGCCTGGACGTGCCGTGCCTCCGTGACGGCACAACTATAAAAAATTCCCATGCTCTCTCCTCTACCGTCTAGGGGATGCAGCAGCTGCCATAAATATTTAGAACAGGGTTCTAGCCACTGGGGGTAAGTTTACATGCACTAGCGATGACCTTTGTGACCTTAGAGAGCAGTCCGAACAAAGAGACCCGTCTGGCACTGTAAGGCACGTGTGGAATTTCCTGCCTCACCAACATATCGGGCAGAAGGAGAATGACATGTGGTTTTAGAACTGGTTCAGTAAAGTAGTTCAGAAAATGGGGGTAAAGGTGTACACGTTTTTCGAAAAAGAATCTGAGCTTCATTTTTATTTGCTCTGTGTATTTATTAGTTTTATAAGTCGTATCATCTGAAACAAAACAGTGAAAAGTGTGTACTGTGTGCAATGATTTAAATTAAAAAAAAAAAAAAAATTCACTTGGATTACACATATATTGAATACCTCAGGCTTTCTCTGCATCTGTTCAAAGTAAGAGCGAAGTTTTATGCCCCCTTTTCTTCCTCATTTGCTGTTGTCATACTAACCAAACAAACGTAAACTAGATTGTGTTCTCCTACATTTTACTTATGTTGTTTCCGTAAACAAAAGCATTGCTATTTTACCAAAAATATATTTTAATTCTATGCTCATTACAAAGTTCGCACTTTACCCTTTCCGTTTGAAATGGTTGTTTCATAAAATTTAGTGCACTGCAGAGGAAAATGGTTATAGTATCAAGTGTATAAAATCTGGTTTGCCAATTTTCTTTTTCTATACAATAAAAAGGAAACAAAAATTGCTAGAGAGCCAAAAAATGGCGACTGAAAATGCGAACGCCGACACCTACCTACTTTGAATTCTTGTGGAGCCTTCCAGACGTGCTGTGGGCAGTTTGTATTTCACAGAAATTGTGTTTCAGTATCATAAAATCAATGCATGAAACTTAAAAGTAAAGTGTTTTAACAAAAAGTGCCTATTTGACAACGCCAAACTTAGCGTTATGTGTGATGTGCATGATGTCCCAAGTCCACAAAAAAATTGCTCATCAAAAGTTCGTCACTCGCGATTGCCACAGTGTTTTTTCCAGCACTATTTGCAACTAAGAGTTTACAAAGGCACATACATAACAAATTACATCAAAATACTTATTTCATTTGAAAAAAAAAAAAAAACTTTTCATACTGTCCCAAATGAATCATACATAACGCCGAAACTTTGTATTTGAATTCTGAGTGAACAAAAGCGCTTCAAGTTTCAGTGGCCGGTCTAGGAGTAAAGTGTGTAAACATAAACCAATATCAGTGACGTAGTACTTACACAGAGAACTGTACAGGAAGTGAGAAATTGCACCCTAAAGTCATGATGTCCATTTCCATTTCCCATGAATCACACGAGCCACATGCGAGGCGCAAGACATCTCCGCAAAGAAATCTTCCAAGTACTTCTTTCCGAATGGCCATCTGTGCCTGAGGTAAGTTCTTTTATATTCTTCACAGTTTAGTATATTGTTTTGTTACAGTTTGAAGTGGTAATATTCATCATTAATGCTGGCAAAACATTCTGAATCTTCGAAGCGTGGCTTTTTTCAACTTTCGGGCCGATGTCCCCATGACGCAAATGAAACAAAAAGCCTGCAATTCTTATAGTTAATGATTACTCATGATTGTTAGCAGTACTTCATCAGTGAATGCGCACTTCTGATAACTCATTATAGTTAGTTAGATTATTGTAGTAATATACTCTAGTATATGAAAAAATGTTTTTTTTTTAAAAAATCAAAGACAACTGATTTTATAGTTTTGTGTGATATATGGGACAGTAAGTCCCATGAATTGCATGTCATGTATTTGTGATTAATAGCATTACTTTTCAGACAGAAACAATATTAATGTGTGGTACTAGTTTTAAATGCACTTCTCATAATTTTGATATAATTTGATAAGTCTGTCTTTCTTTGAGTTGGTAATGTGCAAGTTCAGGCCAAAGCATGAGGTGTGAAACATGGGATGTCTTGCTCAGTTAATACTGTTTACCCATTTTGGTAAGAGGTGTTTCTAGAGAAGCTTTTTATCTTATCTACAGAAGTCGCCTCTACCACTAAGTATATATTAGAATTTGCTGCCCCAAGGGTACTGAGTTTGAAAAATTGTCAAAAATAAGCTAATGGATAGAAAGACTTCAAATTTTTAGCAAAAATCTATGGAAAGCTGAACTTTGGTTTGCACTTGTTATTTTAGGGGGATGTGAAAATATTTTCATGGTTTAAAACTCAGTAAGATCTACATAGTAATATCCGTTTCAATCACTATTATCAGAATGTTTTAACGTTTAAAAATTTGTCTATTTGTTGACATTTGTTCATTCGTAATGATTGCAGGTCTTGGAATCAGATGAACTTGAAATCCAAGTCAAGTTCTTCAAAGCCGTGAACCACCATAATGTGTTCCCTGCAAAAGATGAAAATGTACTGGGTGCCTTGTGAAGACATCACATTTGTAGAGGCACCAACAGTGACACATGCAACCATCATTTTTTTTTTTTTTTTTTTAAAGACAAAGACACTTCAACTGTGTTCAAACAAGACTGACAATCCTCATTCATTTTTTGGTGCATGTTTTTTCATATTGTGTCCTTTGCTTTTTTTCCTTTTTGTATCATTTTTTCTGTGTGTGTGTGTGTGTGTGTGTGTGTGTGTGATACACAGTTTCTCATTTTATTCTTTGATGAAAACACATTTATCTTATCACATGCTCATCTGTACTTCATCTCTAAAGCCATCACAATTGTCAAAAATTTTAAATACATACGATTGTTTTCTTTTCATCTTGCTTTATTAAATAGCCAACACAAACAGTTAATGTGTTATGAGTGTTCTGTTTCTGTTTTTGTCAAGTCTTTTCGCCATTCTTCTGCCAATGCTGTCCCACGAAACACTGTAACACTTTTTTTTTGGAAATAATGGTATTTCACTAAAAAGAGTGATCCATCAGGATTGCAACTACTGGTATCTTATAAATATCATTACTGCATATATTTGTAATTTAATTAAGTTAATGTTTGGTTGTGGGCTAGTGACACACAAAAAATTCTCTGAGAACTTATGTGTGTTGCCGTGTGTCCCAGGGTTTATGTTGCTAAAAATAGTTTGTTTCTATTCCAAATTAACATTTTTTAGATGTACATGTTTTCTTTCAACATGTTAAGGTGTAACAAAACCTGATTTGAATTAAACTATAATATTTATTATATAGTTATATAGCGATGTCCCAGCGATGCACACATCACACAGCTGACAGCACCCCCCCATTCAAATATTGTTTTTCAGAAACACCATTGTTGATACTGATATTTCCCTTTCAAAATGTGAAAATACATATATCAAGCTACCAAACACAGGTATCAGAATACTCCAAGCCTGATGTTTAATTTTTTTGTCATTTTCACACACAAGTACTGGAGAACAACTCAAATATAAGTTATCCATCATTTTAATAAGTTTAGAATGATCTAAACGTCAAGGAAAGTTATGTTTCTATCAAAGCAGATCATGGCAGACTGAATGTGAATGTTTAACATATGAAGCCTGCTTGAAGTTGTAATGCCTACAGGAGAAAATCATTGTCACAGTAATTTCGGTATGTTTCAGTGACACACTGGCCTGAAACTCTCTCCCTAGTGTGTCAGAATCAGATGGAATTTTGTGCATCAGACACACATTTATACATTATATTAATTATCTGCTGATTATAAGACTATTAATGGACTTGCTGTATTGTTATGAACATGATCTCCCTTACTAACAACTAATAACTTACTATAACTATGCCAATACTATCAAGTCTCAATGGGTTTTTTTTTCTTTTCCTGTGTCCATCATTCATTATGACTTTATTAAAACAAATCAAAAGTTCACACTGTACGAGCGGCCATAGTTACAAACTGCAGCAGATACCGAGATCTGATATTGTTACCCACGGTAATCTTTTTCTTCCGTCTGTAAAGCGACGGCAGTGTACTGAATCTTTTTCTTCCTTCTGTAGAGCGACAGCATTCTTTTCATCACATATTTCAAGGGCAAGTCGTAGCCACAAAACCCTCTTCTTAAAGTCTCCCACGTTGGGCATTAAATAATTCATTTATCCATCAGCTTTTAATCATGCGCAGTGTCTCAAAACTTAGCGGTTGTGGTGTAGCGTATGGATTAGTCCTCACGCAGTGACACCTCCTTGATGAAACTGAAACTTTTTATCACACGCACACGAACAACTGAACTAGTCAGAGATTCGAATTCAAACCGACTTACCCAACCACCATGATCGAGAATCCATTTTCCCAGCTTATTTGCAACATACTTCCCAACAAAAAGTGCTATCTTCTTTGGGAAGTCACTTTTATCTGTATCCCTCGTCGCTAGTCTTGCCGCAAATGCATAAACTGCTACGATCCTGCCCCAGTTGATCTGTCCATCATCGAAAATTTCATCTGCTACGTTGACAAAGGTCTGGAAAGGGTTGCTGCTGTCCAAGTTCAGTTTGTTCACCATTCCTTTGAAAGCAATATCATGCCGTGCGGAGAGCTCTTTGACAGTTCTTCTCATAGTTTTACAGAATTTGTTAGGTGCTTTTTTCAAATCCTCTTTGCCAAAATTTAAAATGACATCGTCAGCAACAACTTCAGCTTCTCGACGGACTTGATCCAACGGGGAGCCGCTCCCAACTGTCTGCGTTCCTTCCTCGATCACTTGTGAAATGTCATTCAATCCTTGGGCACCAGGCAGAAGACCGAACCGTTGACTCACTTTGGCGAAGAGATTTTTGTTATTGATCAGATTTGAAGAAGACAATTTTTCGGCAGTTGATAGTGGAATGTCCTGTGTCGCCATGATCACAATGTCAACCGAAGTCCTGAATCGCCTGGACTCGGTTTCACTGGAAAATTTTTGTCAAATTTGTTTCCTTCGCCTCCAAACGGCGTAAAGATGGCGACGCTAAAGCTATCGGCAAGAATCACGTGCTCTTCCAAAGTCACTCAGATTGGTTGAAAATGAGAACGCCATATTTTTTTGGCTGGACTGGGATAGGTCTATTTCCGTATTGTGACCTCAGCGAGGTTGAAGACGGTCTTCGATCTGGCAACTTTGATTCAGTTTCGAACCCAAGTGATTGTTGCCGCTAAATCAAGGACATTTTCAAGGTAATTTATTGAGTATCGTCATGAAAAGTTTGTGGATGTGTCCATGTTTAATGGACAGAATGGGCCGAAAGCCATAGTATTTGAGTACTTGAGTAAAATGAGTGGAATCAATCCATCATTCCGTCATCCATGCCATGCTACATGTATAGCACTCTAGTTTTAACACTGTGACACAGATAGTTGGCCTAAAATTGTTAGGCCTATAATGAGAGTCTAATGTATTACGCCAGGGCCATTTCAATTCATTTCATTCCCGATCGACCACGAGGGGACCATATCTTGGCTGTCATCTTGTCGAAGTTTATTCCTTACACAGTTACAAGTAACAACTTTTAAAAACGGAGAACAGCCAGCTGCAAAGATATTACTGTAGCAGTCATGTAATTTTTGATAAAATAGATGGCATGTAAATACACTTAAGTATCAGATTCTATATGAATCGAGTATGAAGAGAAAGCAAAATTCAAAATTAGGAAACAGTTATTTTGATTTTGTGCGCAAGCGCACATGTGTATGTATATGTGTGCGTGCGTGCGTGCGTGCGTGTGTGTGTGTGTGTGTGTGTGTGTGTGAGACAGTATATTCACGAATTGTAATGAAAGTATAAGATGTAGAATTTGATTGTCTTTTATATATGTAAATTAAAAAAATATTCAATGTTATGGACTTAGCGGAATAACGTAGACAAATAAGTCACAAGACAAATCATGACCTCATGTCTTCAGACTTCTTCAGGCAAGACACACAACACTCAGGACAACGAAAATGAACGAGCAATCACTTATTTGATCAACTTTGGTGCAAGATGGGCGTTGAATGAAAACGAAGCCTCATTCATTTTCGTTGTCCGTAGTGTTGTTTGTCTTGCCTGGAGAAGACCTAAGAGGTTGAAAAGCGAAGTGTTTTGTCTTGTAATTTGTTTTTCTATGTTATTTGGAGGAGTCCTTAAAATACTTTAAAAAATTGTTTAGATTTCCGCCTGCAGTCGCCTCTGAAGATTTCAAGTACTGATAATGGTCTCTGAATTATCAGTTGGTGTTTAGGTTGTTCTCAGGAGACATGATAATTATATAGTATTGAATGGTGCATTTATTTAATTCTTCTATAACTTAGGCGACATGATGTAGTGCTGAATAGTGTCAAAGAAAGTGATAGCCATCATGAATTATTTTGTTGGTGTTTATCCTTAGGAGACATGGTGTTGAACAGTGCATTTAGTTTATTCAAATATCATAGGAGACATGACATAGTGTTGAATAGTAGTGACAGCCATCAGAATAGATGGAATCTTCTGGTTCACAGGTTGCATGTCATTCACAGGTGAAAACTTCAGAACATACTTGTGCACATTTCTTTTTGTAATTACAGTAGGGAGTATTTTATGAAAGTAGTAAAAGATACATTTTTTTTTTATTTCAAAAAGAAAATGGGCCACAGTCAAGAAAAAAAAAAATTCAGATAGAGTAATTCCAGGTCTGTATGTGCCTAGTCATTGAAAATTTGAAAGAAAACTGCAATTTCAACATAAGAGAAAAAAAGAGGCAGCCATCCAAAACTGTGAATTATCCTGCAAATGTGCATGCAAATTTGTTTTTAGAGCAGAATGTCTCGTCAAAGAATAGAGTATTTGAAGAAATGAAAATTGAAAGAATAACGTATATATATATATAATTTAGGAAACGAGGGTAGTATTGATTTTTCCACGGACAGTTTCATGCTTCTGTCAGTTGACATGCCTTTCAGCGTGAATTTTATGTGAATAACTTTCAGTTGACCAATAAACAGTAGGAAAGACACAGGTTGATAGATAGACCTATTTATGTTGATAGATATGAGGAGAAACGCCAGGGAGATCTGAATAAATCAGGGTTTTAAACAAGAAGCCTCCTGACCCTCCCTCACCCCCATCTCTCTACTCTCCTAACCCCCTCATGCAAGTGCTCCAGGTTTTAATTCCTTTCAGCATGAATTGTTTGGAAATAACTCTCGGTATAAATTTATAATCAGTCCTGTTCCTGCTGATCTTGTAATGCTAATACTAGAGGGAGCCAGTCTTTTACAACAAAACTAAAACTGAACATAAACAGCAGAGAAAATGGCTTTCATGTCATGTGTGAATGCATGTCAGTATTGATTGATCCATCAGTGTATAGAACAATGAATGAAATATGATGATGGACAGATGAGAGTGGTAGTTTGATGATAGGGGCTGACAGATGAAGGTTTTCAGACAAGCAGTCCCCGGAGCCCCCCCCCCCCCCCTTCCCCCTTCCCTCCCTTCCTCCTAACCCACTCTTGCAGTGTTTACTTTTTAATTCTGCACGCTTACCCAATGGGGGCTGGGCCACATTTAGTTTGCACTGCATGAATGGAACTTTCTCCTCCAAAATGGTTGAATTGAAAATTTTGTGGTGAAATTGACTTAGTTGTTAAAAGCCTTTTTTTTTTTTTAGTTGGGAATTTGATTGAATCTTTCCCATTTTTAGTTCTTGAAAAAATCCACTTGGGACTTGCCACTGATGTTTGTGACTTTCCACTGACACTTGTTGCTTCCATCACCTGCTGTGTCAAGGGAGGGTTTGGGGCATGCAGGCACGTGTTCACGTGCGTATGCACACACGTACACACATACAGACACACACACATAAACACACACACACATGTACATAAAACACACACGCGCGCGCGCGCGCGCACACACACACACACACACACACACACACACACACACACACACACACACACACACACACACAGAGCTGACAAACAAAGAAAAATAGAGAACATCATGCATTATGTAGATTTCCTTTCTTTCAATAAACGATATATCATTCACCAGACATCGCTCGTGATCTCAAAGTTAAGCTTTGTGGGTCTTCTGTTACCCATACATTTTAAATTTACTGTATGTTTCTACTTTGTTTATTCCTGTTTAGATGCAGCAGGTCCTAGTAGACCCATGCCATCAAAGAGTAACATTCATACTTTAACAAATGATTTGGGTCCACCTGAATCCATACTCAGTGTACTGTGGAATCCGTTGACCACTCTTTGGTAAGGTAAGGTAATGTTGCTTATAGCCCAGCCGACCGCAAAGGGCCACATCAGGGCTGTCACCACATTAAAATCAACTCAAGTCATTAAAAAAACCCAAAAAAAAAAAACCCAACTTTCACACATCTCTGTAAATTACATCTTCTAGAAATGTACCAGAAAACTTCGTTAAAGATCTTGCTTCCATAAAATCTTAAATCAGATGAAAAATGTTAATCTCTCTCAAAAATTCAAAGATCACGTCAGGTGGGACATCTCTGAACAGGGTTTTCATAGACTCTGCTGTCAAGTGTTTATATCTCACATCGTTCAAGTCCCAACACAATCGACCACTCTTTGAAGTATGGGTACACCAAGTGCTCTGCTTTATCAGAAGCATATAGTTCAATGATGCAGTTGATTATTGCTTTCCCTTTTGATGCGTAGACACCAAAGTTGGCTGATATAATGAGTGTGCCGAATTTTTGAGACATGTAACAACAATATTTCACTTGAAGAGATGTAATGGTACCTGAGGTATAGCCCCCACGGGCCGGCCTTCTCATGGCGGGGGTGTTTCTCGACTAACCTGAGCCCACCCCTTTTTCTTATCTTTCCTATTTTTCTGCCTACCGTGTCTTTTACTATCTCTCTTTTTCCCCCATAAAGTCTCCCCACAGAAACTGCAGCTTCTGTTTCATCTAGTTTCTGCCTACCCGGCTCTTTAATCTGTACTTTAATCTATACTTACAAGCCTTCTTTGGAACACTTCTCCTTTTCTCTGCAGTCTTCTTCAGACCCACCGTGTTTGCCGTGTGGTGCATCCTGTAAGTGGGGGGGAATGAGATCCTGGTGATTGAGAGAGCCTACTGTTCTCAACAGTGAACACATCACTTTGGCTCGGACCTCCTCTAAGACAGGTGGCATACGTTGGCCCGTGTATGTCAGTCGGCTGCCTCTACGTGAGGTTGGGTCAAACTGGGTAGTTCTTGGCTGGCCTTGGAAACCTTGTAAGTGTTCACCGTCTGTCCCCAGTGGTGGTGTGACATGATCTTGGTTGAATCGGTTAGTTGTATATCCCTGCTGAAACCTGGAGGGGGTCAAGAGTTGGTTTCCCCCTTGACCCTGGCCCCTTGTTGGATTCCATGGTGGGTGGGTAGGCAGGGATGAACTATACAAACTCAAACCATGGCTCACTCCCAACAAAAAGGAAAAGAAATTGTTCCCTCGGAATCAAACTCAGACTCGGACTCGGATGATGATGAGATAAGGACAGTATCACTGTCAGGATTTTGGCCTTGTTGGTTGGTGATGGAGGGCGTAGACGAAGCTCGCCCTCTCTGTGGGGTGAATGGATTGAGTCCTTTTGCAATTTCGAGAGGAGTAGAAGGACTCTCCGGTGTACCCAAATCGATGAAACGGCTGAGAAACGGTTCTTTTTTGATAGAAGAATGTGCAAAACAAAAGCATTCTGAGTTGGTTCTCAGGTCGACGACATTGATTGACAGGCCAATCCGAGTGACACCTCACAAGACATTGAACTCAAGCAAGGGCGTCATCAGGTGCCGTGATTTGAGAGGCGTTTCAGAGTTAGAGATAAAGACGGAACTGGCTTCCCAGGGTGTGACACACGTCCACCAGGTTTTAGTACAAAGAGACCAAGACCGTGTGCCAACAGATACTTTTTTTTTAACTTTCTGTACACCAACTCTCCCTGTGTTTGTGAAGGTCAGATATTTGAGGGTTCCCGTCGCCGTGTACATTCCTTCACCTTGCGATGCTTCAAATGTCAGAAGTATGGACACATTAAGGGACGGTGTACAGAATAGGAGGTGTGTGGCAAGTGCTCAAAACCAGTGCATGAAGGTCCATGTGATTATCCGCCCTGTTTGCATAAACTGTAAAGGCAACCATCCTGCTTTCTCAAAGGACTGTCCAGTCTCTGGCGCACCGAGTCTGAGATCCAGAGGGTACGCACAGAGAATCGAATCTCATTCTTTGAGGCAGGGAAACTTGTGGAGAATAGACAGTTCTTCCTCAGCAAGTCATATGCTGATGTCGCCAAGGGGAGCATGGTCAGTGTTGGTGTTCAGACTGAGACTGTTCAACTTCAGGCTGGCTCTCGGCATGATCAGCAGACGCAACAGGAGCCTCAACATGCACAGAAAGAAAGTGGAAAAAGAAAACAAAATTCAAACAGTGCCTTGGGTGGAGGCTCAATATCCACCTCCCCCCGGACTCCTCAAGGGTATGAGCCCCCTTCCTCCAATCCCAGATCCTCTGGGAAGGCTGCACAGGTAGCCTCTTTGTCTGGGGAACACTCTAGAAGTCGACCTCTGATGAAGCCTCCTCTTCCACCTCGTCCATCTGGGGGTGGAAATAAGTATCATCCTTCGTCAGCCAGGAAGGTGGTATCTCCATCGCCTTCTTTCAATCGCTTTTCTCCTTTGGAGATAGAAGGTGATGGGGACAACGCGATGGAGTAATTTTCTTTTTTTCTTTTTTTGTCATGGGCCCTTATTCATTGGAATATAAGAGGCATTATGCCCAATATGAGGAACTCCAGCGGTTGTGTTCTGCCTCAAACCTAGTGTTGTTGCGCTGCAGGAAACATTGTTGAGACCAGGAAAACATTTTTCATTGGCAGGCTTTAGTTCAGTAGGTTTTCCTGCTTTACCTACAGATACTGGCCATGGTGTCTCTGGGGGTGTTTCCCTCTTATTCACAGATCTTTATTATTCAGCCAAGTTAACTTAAATACCCCATTACAAGCTGTTGCAGCCAGGATTACTTCAATAAAACAATAACTGTCTGTTCAATTTATTGTCCTCCTTCTGGTACGATATCCAAGCAACAAGTCATTGATCTAATAGATCAGCTTCCGCGTCCTTTTTTCATTTTGGGAGACTTCAACGGGCATTCCCCCAATTGGGGTAGCTCATATTCCTCACCTCGGGGTCTCATGCTGGAAGAGGTCTTTAATGAACTGGACTTGTGTTGTCTAAATGACAAATCACCAACATACATGCATACTTCAAATGGTACCCTTTCGTGTGTTTGGATTTGTCAGTGTGTGATCCTTCATTAGTTCTAGACTATGATTGGTCAGTTCACGATGATCTGCACGGGAGCGACCATTTCCCTGTAATACTTTCTCCAATTTTGAATGAACCTGTTTCCTTTCCTCAGTATTTTTTTGCTTTAAAGGGCTAATTGGGATTTCTTTCGTTCAGCCATAACTGATAAGCTAGATGCTGAAATCGTTTTCCGATCAGAAGACCCAGCGGAGTCCTTTACAAATATTTTGTTATCATGTGCGAGAGATACCATTCCACTCACAAAACCAGGTCCGCAACTACTGGTACGCCATGGCACAACCAGGATTGTAAGAATGCTTGCAACGTTCGCAAGAGGGCCCAACGTTTAGTCTTTCAGCATCCTGTGGCCCGGAATGTTTAATCTTATCAGAGGAAGAAAGCAAAGGCGAGGTTGTTTGTAGAGGAAGTAGACGAGTATCTTGGAGAAATTTTTCTGCTCTTCGCTTACATCAAACATTTCCAAGAAAAAAATCTGGAGAGTTGTTAAAAAAAATTAGGGCAAGAACAGCTGCCCTTCAATCCACCATTTAAAACTTGATGATACACTCATCACTGACAAACAAGCTGTGGCTAACTTGCTAGCTTCCACCATAGAAACCAACTATTCCTCTAGTAAAAAATCTGCCGCGTTTTAAAGATCAAAACGCAAGCAGAAAAAAAAAGAAGCTTGACTTTACCTCTCCCAATCAAGAAGACTACAACTTGCCCTTTAATCTAAATGAACTGAAGTCTGCCTTACAGACATGTCACGATTCTGCTCCTGGTCTTGATGAAATACATTATCAACTCTTAAAACACCTTCCTGACTCAGGTCTTAACATTCTTCTTCAAGTTTATAACCATGTCTGGACGTCTGGGTCTTTCCCAGCTTCATGGAAAAGGGCCGTAATTCTTCCCATTCCGAAGCCAGGGAAGGATCATTCAAAGTCAGACCCAACCAACTATCGTCCAATAGCCTTAACAGTTGTGTTTGTAAGGTGATGGAAAAAAAAAATGGTAAATGGTAGGCTTATGTGGAAATTGGAAACTGATGGGCTTTTAGCCATGGAACAGTGTGGTTTTAGAAAGCATCACTCTACCATGGACCATTTAATCAGATTGGAAACCACCATTCGAAACTCTTTTTTAGAGAAAAAAAAAGCATGTTGTTGCCATTTTTTTTTTCGACATAGAGAAGGCCTGTGACACGACGTGGAAGTATGGAATCCTATCAGACCTCCATTGGATGGGTTTCCGTGGCAATCTCCCAGTGTTCATAGAACAGGTTTTGGCAGATGATCCTTCCAGGTCCGTGTGGGGACAACATTATCAGAAATTCATGAACAGGAAATGGGTGTTCCACAGGGTAGTATCCTTTCCCCAGCCTGTTTAGTATAAAAATAAACGAAATTGTCAATTTTGTCAACCAAGGTTCAGACTGCTCTCTTTTTGTTGATGATTTTGCCCATTATGCTTCTGGGAAATCATTTGCTGGTGTACAGCGCCAACTCCAGTTGTGTGTTTATAAAGTCCAACAGTGGGCAGTCGGAAATGGGTTCAGTTTTCATCAGTTAAAACAGAGTGCATCCACTTTCACAATTTCAGACAACTTTTTCCACCACCAGAAATTTTCATAGATAAGGCTAAAATTCCTGCTGTCACAGAAGCCAAATTTTTGGGTGTTACCTTTGACCAAAAGTTAAATTTTAAAGCCCATATTCAGAAGCTTGAAACATCGTGTGCCTCAAAGCCATGAATATCTCCGTGTAGTGGCTCATACGGATTGGGGTGCAGACAAACGCACACTTCCACATCTTTACAGGGCGTTAGTTCGATCCAAGTTGGACTGTGGCAGCATCATTTACGGTGCCGCTAGAGCCTCGTATCTAAAAGTCCTAGACCCGGTTCACCATCAGGGTCTTCGTCTCTGTCTTGGACTTGGAGCATTCCGCACCACCCCTGTGTACAGCCTGTACGCAGAGGCAGGTGAACCCTCACTGTCCAACCGCAGGCTGAAACTATCTTTGAACTACTGTATCAGAGTGCTCTCGGAACCGGAGAACCGTGCCTATGACTGTGTCTTTGACCCTCAGTTCCAAAGCAGATTCGAAAATAACCCTAACTGTATTCCACCGTTTGGTCTTCGTATGCAGCCTCACACGCGGAATGCAGGTCTAGACCTAGGAGTTGTGTCTGATTTTTCTAAGTTTCCAGATAAACCTCTGTGGATCTTTTTTTACACCAGAGATTCGTTTTGATCTTGCAGCTTTTCGCAAAGAATGTACCAGCTCTCTGGCATACAAGGCATTGTATGCTGACCTTTGTTCAAAATTCCCATCCTATCAGAAAATTTTCACTGACGGTTCCAAGTCTGAAGATGGGAGTGGCCTGTGCAGCCTATTGCCCTGGTGCTCTTTCTCAAATACAGTTGGAACATATTCATTCAGATGCTTCTGCACTGAGGATAATCTCATAGTCTACGAAGAGGGACTTTCTGGTTCTGTCGGATTCACTGTCAGCTTTGGAGGCCATAGCTGGCCACAACCTTCAGCATCCAGAACTTTTTACACTTTTTTGAACTTTTACCAAGTTGAAAGTGGAGGGTTACAACATTATTCTGGCTTGGGTTCCCGGTCATGTTGGCATTGGAGGGAACGAAATGGTTGATCGTTTAGCCAAGAATGCCACAAGAGAGAAACTGTCAAACACACCTATCCCCTGCTCAGATCTGAAACCCAAAATTAACGATTATGTCAGAGACCTTTGGCAGGAGGATGGAATACACAGACGGATAACAACTGTTTCAGATCCATCCAAACCTAAAGGAGTTCCTCACATCTTTGTCTGGTGGTCGTAAAGAAGAAACAGTTCTGTGCCAGCTGAACACTGGCCATTCATATTTTACCCATTCCTACCTTTTAAAGAGTGAAGAAGCTCCATGGTGCATTCCATGTCATGTTCCACTCACAATGAAACATTCTTTTAGAGTGTGTGGGACTTGCACGATGTGAGACACAAACATTTTACAGCAGATTCCATGAAGACCTTGTTCAGGGACGTTCCGCCTGACGCGATCTTTGAGTTCTTGAAAGAGATTAACATTTTTCATCGGATCAGAGATTTTACAGTGGAAAGATTTTTTTAACAACTTTTGGATTGGTTTTTGGATGTATTTTAAAGAATTGTGTGAATGACTAACTTGTGAGTTGATTTTAACGTGGTGACAGCACTGGTGTGGCCCTTTGCGGTCAGCTGGGCTGTGGGCAACATTGTCTTATCTTATTTCAACGTGTGTTGTTTTTAATCCTAGGATTGGTTCTTTTAATCTGTTTTTAATGGGTTGGGTGAGGTTTTGCTTTTAATCTTTTTTTTAACATAATATATGTGGTAGTTTGAAACGTGGTGACAGTCCTGAGATAAACCTCTGCTGTTGACGGGACTATAATTTTAATCTTAAATCTTAAACCTGAGGTATAAAGACCATTTTGAGTCTGGGTACGGGGCATTCTTGAACTAGTTGAAGTATGATGAAGAATATTAATTTAGAACTGACACGGACAGGAAGCAAGTTGTTCTGACGAGCGCTGTTGTTCTGACCAATACTTTTGTGTGTCTGGTTGCAGTTGTTACAAGCAAAGAAGTTTCATGTTTTCATTCTGACCAAAATTCTGTGATTGGTTGCAGTTACTATATGGCAGAGAGAAGCCACACATCCAGGATAGGAGAGACAGAAGGTAGCCCGTGATGTCGCATGAAGACAGAGGCACACCATTTACGTCCAGCAGTGTATCAGAGTCTGCCCAATCCCCCCACGGGAGCGACTCTCTGATCGAAGCAACCTGTGTCACTTCCCCAAGCACTTCCAGTAACCCTCCTTCAGTGGCCAGCACTCCAGAGCATCTCCACAGCGGTTTGACCTCCGGTCCACGCATGCATCCCTCACACAGTGACCGTCCTAGCAGTGCTCCACCTCATCACCTGGAAAAACTGTCTGGGGTGATTTTACGAACAATGGGTGATCACTATCAAACAAGCACATATGGTCGAACTCTTCGAATGATGGGTGATCAGATGACTTTTGAAAATGAGATTCGAAGAGCTCTGAGTTATAGTGATCTAGATAGAGACTGCAGGGCAGTGACAACAGATGATAACGTTTATTTGGTAAAGTTTAAAGTTGTTACACAAAATTAGTGTAAATTGTAATACCACCTGTCCGCCTGATTGTGTGCTGTGAATGAACTGTTAAAAAGACTGTTGATATTTATGAAGATGAAGAGGGCACTGAAAGGCCAAAAAAGAGTGACTGTGCATTATCCAGAGCCAAACAGCTTTCCTTTTATTTGTATAACTTTGTATCTTGCCAGATATTTTTTTAAGCACGATCTCTTGATCCATTTTCCTGTCAGAAGAGGGGAAATGGTTGTGAACTATGGAATTTGAGTGTGATACCTCCTGTGACAGGATGAGGGTGCATATGATGCAGACTGTTCAGACATCAGCTGCTGTGGCTTGGAAGTCAAAACACAAAGAAAATCATGAAAGAAAAGGGCTTCATTCAATGTTTTGCTGTCAGAGTAATTCTGGAGATGGTGTGTAAGTTAGAATGCAGTCATTTCCAAAGTTTGGTATTGCATCAAAGCCCCCCAAGAGTATAGCAACGTTTTCTTCATGTCCCCAGTTTTGACAAAGAGCATTATTTGATTATGATTATTTTTTCCAGTGAATAAGTTTTTTAATGGAAAACCGTACAAAGCATGATAAACCAAACCTCAGTAACAGTGGGTTAGTTTCTCCCTCCACTGCTTTTCCTGGCCTGAAATAAATGTGCTTGATATAATACCTATGTTTACATCTACATTCCATCAAACACCATTGTAAATCATGGTTCAGCTGATCTCTGAAACTGTGTTGATACCCTTTTATTTTTATTATTTTTTTTTTAGTTGTGTTGGGGTTCATTCAGATTTAGATCACACACACACACACACACACACACACACACACAAAAGAAAGAAAGAACAAAAAGTACGGTAAAATCCCAGAAAATTATAGTATATTTTTAGTAAAAATTAGTCCCGTTTGTAGTATGCTTGAACTCCTAACACTTGTGAATCAGCATATTTCCAGTCCTCAGATATTTATGCAAGTGTGTGTGTGTGTGTGTGTGTGTGTGTGTGTGTGTGTGTGTGTGTGTGTGTGAGCGCGCGCGAAATTCCAAATGTGGAAGCACATTTCATGTGTACATGTGTCTGCCCGAGTGTGCATGGTAAACATTTGAAAATGAATAAACCAAATTCTTCCTTTATTGAATTAATGCTCAAGTTTTCATTATGCTGAAAAATGTTGGTGCATGCCAGTGTTAAGAAGGATGTGAATGATGAGTTCATTTTCATGGTTGATCCATCCATAGGGAATATCAGCTGCTGTGTTATTGCTGTGCGTTTTGATTTGTTGTAGTACAGCTATCTTAAGATGACAGGTTTCTTTGCGTGAAATTTGGGTAACTGTCCTCCAGGGGGATCATTAGAATAGGGAGCCCCATCCATTTTTCTTTTGTTCATGTCTGTCTCCCATCCATTGTTTTCTCTCATGTCTGTGTCTGATGTGTTAACCAGTCATCTGATTTTTCTATAGAAACTTTCCCATGCTGCACTCAGGTCACGGCTGTATTGTTCATCTGAAACATTTGCTCTTATTCCACCATTTAAAGGTCTAGTGTGGAGGTGAAAAATAACAGTAAACAGGAATTGAAGTGTTGACTTGATCTTATCGCTTCCAAATTATACCTCCATTATTTCAGCACTTTTTACTCCTGAAGTATTTGCAAGATACTTAGCCAGCATTTCATACAACAGATGGGGAAAAAAATGAGCAAACTGTAGAATCAGAGTCCAGCTGTAAACATTGTTGACTTTTGTCCAAGTCTTCCCTTTGGCCGAGTATTGATAGTAGTTCTGTTAACACTCAAGCGTGCATCTTGTCACACTTTTTCTTTGTTGTAAGGATACAGATACTCAAAACTGTGTATTTAAATATTATACAAACACATCAAAAAGCCCTCCATGATCTTTTGAGACAATCACCATTATTCTCTGGTTTGTTCTGTTCCACTGTGTGGTCACTGGGAATGAGAAAGCTGACGCTCAGTCCAAGGCAGGCAGCAATATGGAGCAGTTAAGTCTCCTGGTGACCTTCAGAGAGGTCAAAACTATCATCCACAACCAATATCAAAACCAGTGGAAGAGAAGGCTGGGTGCAGACAGTGGTGCTGATCCAATCCATCAGCTCCAAAGATACCAGTAACAACCCTCTTCAGACTGAGAACTGGCAACTGCCGACTGCTGAGCCACCTCAACTGAATTAAGACTGCCCACACAGATGAATGTCTGTGTGACACTGGGTTTCAGACCCCCAGAACACATCCTCCAACACTGTCCATGATGTTCTGCAGTGTCAAACCTGGCTAGAGGGTGCAGAACTACAGATGCAGCTTTGGGGGCAGCCGTCAAGACCTGGAGAAGACTTGGATTAATCTTGGAGAGACAAGATTGACGATCTGTCATTCTGATGCAATAAAAAAAAAAGGATTGACCAAAGGAGAAATGTTACTCATGTATTTGCCTTATGTACATATGCATGCCTTATTAACCAGCTGCTGTGGCAAAAGTAATTAGCATTGCGGATTACCTTTCTGAGATTGCAGGTTCAGTTCCCATCAGACATTTATTTGTGGGATTTTTCTGCTCTGACTAGTCTATAGCCAGAGATGACTTTGCTATGGGCTCAGTTGGGAAGATTTAGACCCCAACTGAGTTTCATGCACATGGATGTGTCTCTGAGAGTGTTGCGCAAATTTCCTGACCAACACTGAAGATGTCTGCATCTCTTGGGCTCAGGCATGCAGTCCCAGACCAGAGTGGAAATCTGTAGCACCAGCAGCATCATCATACCAGCATGAAAAGAGTATCTCCGTCCATGAGCCTTCATGCCCTGCTCTTATTGTGACCTCATCGATTTCCTCTCCACATGTATACCCTTTGTGAGGTTCTATTGGGTTCACTGGTTTCCACAAGTTCATGGGGACTGCTGTTGGATGGATGTAGTGGCGCCGGCGGAAAGGAGAGCTTGCTCTAGACCAGCTCCATGTGGAAGCAAATATTTTCATTGGTAGGGGGCTTAGTAAGTGGATTACCTGAGTATGTTGGATCAGAACAGGCTCCACTGAGTGCCACCAAAGTAACTTCTCAGCAGAGCAGTGTCTCCTCTGTGAGTTGCCTCCTGAGAATTAGACATTGACTGGTCCCTGTGGATTGTCAGTGCTAGTGCTTTGGAGAGACAAGCCAGGCTGTGGCATTGGATGGGTATCTGGGATACTAGGCACGGGTGCAGTGCCCAGAGAAGTTGAGACAGAAAAAGAGGCAAGCCATGTGAAAAAATGTGTATGAAAAAAAGCAAACTGAAGATGTTGTATTGAAATAAGAGGAGAAAAAAATAATCAAGAGAGTTAAGGGGGAATAAATCCTGAAGTAACGGAAATATAAGTCATGAAGGTAACCTCATGAAAATGAAGAGTCCAAGAGAATGCACAGAAGTTATGTTAGTTGTGTTGAGAGAGAGAGAGAGAGAGAGAGAATGAACACCATTTGAATCTGTGAAGCCTCCGGTTTTCCCAAAGTTTTTGACTTCTCTCCATAAACTTCATGTGAATATATACTGCAAGAGGATGATTAGTAAAGCATGAAGGTTTGTGTTATAATTCTTACAGTACCAGTGCTGATTGTGAAAAAATAAAATGCTAAATATGTTGACCAGTGCTGTTCGTGAAAAAAATAAAATGCTAAATATGTTGACAGGATGGTCTTCATTTTCAGAAAGAAAAAGTTGGGAATATGGAAATGGTTTCGACTGAAAATATATACTTGGTATCTTTCTGTCAAGTATCAAAGTCAATTTACATCGTTAGTGTTCCTCTACCATCTTCTTATTGATGAAATGATTTAGACAAAGATTGAAGCTAGGTAGTCACATGCGTTACGTAATGCATTCGTCTGCCAAATATTGATTAGGATGTCCAGTGATTTTAAAGGTGCTGTCATCTATTTCTGACACTATCATAAGATAGTCAAAAAGTGGTTCCATTGACGAAATTAGGGGAAAGGTGTTAGTCAACTCTTCCCCAGTATCTATCTGTATCATTTATGCTAAATGAATGGTACACTTCTGTCCACATCACCAAAGATTGCATCTTGCTGCTTTGGTTTCCCTGCCTGTCACCTCCCTCCCCTTACCTCTATGTTTTTGAGCGTGGATTTTTGTGGCCATAAACATCTGGTGTATTAAAACGTGTTTGGTCTTTTAAAAGAATTGAAATAAAATGAAAATGAAATGTTTTCAGTGGTGAAAGAGTGGGTAAAAACGATTTGTATCTGTTACCATCAAGCCATTGCGAGTGTATACAGATGTGAGAAACAAACCTACTAACAAAAAAAAAGAGAAAAGTTTTCGGGCGCATGCTTGGCCCTTCTTTTTCCATTGTTGTTTTGTGTTTTCAGTCTGATTTTGATCATTGAAGAAAAAGGTCTAAACCCATGTAAATACATCAAAATTCTTTTGTTGCTGTTGAAAAGATGTGTCCATTAGGACAATTTTCACACATGAATTCAGTGGACAACTTTTTACATGGCTACAGATTTGCGCACATGGTGTGATATATGGAGAAAGAATGTGATTAACCATTCTGTGGTTCCGTATTTCTAGCATATTGAAAGGAAGAGAATCACTATCTTGCCTTCTGGGTATCTGGAGAGTTCAGTGGTAGAGCACCAGGTTTGCAGACAGATATTATTCAAATCCTGTTGGGGACCAGTATCAGAAAAGCTCAACTTAACGCACTGCCTTTCTGGTGCAGTGTTAGATGGGCTCTCTACCCATATTCACATGGTATGGCTGTATCCATTTGCTCTATTATCTTCAGTGGGTGTGGACGTAACCTGGAGGTCAGTTAATCATTCTCTGCACTCCTTCTGTCTTCTTTACAGAGAGTAAATATCATTTTTATTTTTTTGTCCCCCATTGAAATTGCTGTACTTAATCCTGTCACATTCAGCAATTCCAAACTCATGAAAGTCTTATGGTATGGTAGGGTCCTATGTATTAACTGAGAATAGCTAAAAAAAAAAAAAAGAGGTCTGTGTAGATGATGTTTTCTCAGCATCCTCAAATTCTAAGAAATGTGCTGGGGAGTCTTGTAATCTAAATTGTGTAATGGATTGCCAGTAATGGATAATTCAGGCTTGATAACCCAAGAAAAGTGAATGCTTCTACAATATAGGATTGTGTGGGATGTATAAAGAGGCACAGCATTTTCTTGGGGTCAGGGAACAACGCGAAAACCCTAGTCAAAGATGCTGAATAAGACCGCTGAAAACACTTTAATGATAGCCAAGAGACAGATAATTTATTAGATAGGATGGTCACATTTGACATCAATAAAATGGCCATGAATTAATCACTTCTGCTCCGTTTGAATTTGTTGTCGAATTTCTTTTCCTTCTCAAACTTGAAATGATTCTAGTTCTCTTGTTTAGTGCACCAAGTTTTTCCAATAACACAGTATAGTTCCTATTCTTGTGTAATGATGAACAAGCTCAGTTAAAACTACTTACTTGAAAAAAAAAAAAAAGTTGCTAGCTCTGAGAAACATTTAAAATGAAAATGTGAATGTATGAAATTGATCTTCTGCAAAATTTTGGAGAAAAAAATTCGATGAAAAATATGTACCAAACAGTAGATACTTCTATTTCTTATACTAGTGTAATGGGGGCTGGGGGAGAGCGGAATGTGAGATTTCCTTTCTAACCTGTAGCCTTTAACCTTTACCCGAAGTCGCTTTTGACACTCCTGACTGTGGATTGCCCACAACTCACAGTTTATAAAGGCTACACTGTCTGTTTTTACAGTATTTCTCCTTCATCAGACGATGCAGGTTGTACAAGACCTGTATTCATCGATGAGTCTTAACCTTCCTGTACTCTGTGAGTGTGAAATCACCCACACACCCACTTTTTACCCTGTTACTCAAAAATATTTAAATCTACATCCCTGACACTTCATGACTTTACATACCCACGGAACTTGTCTGCCTGTTCATAAACAAAACAGTAAATAAACAAAAAAGGTCTCAGCACGTCATGGGTGTGAGCACACCCATACTCACAAAGAATAAACCCTGCACCCTGGGTGTGGAGACGCCCATAGATGTTTTAGACAGACAACCCTGTCTGGTATGTGCGCTCGGAATTAGAAGCCATGATGCCACAAATGCTCAAGTGCATTCATAACAAAAACAATGTTAAACAGATGAACATATACGCGTCATTACATTATGTAGTTGTCCGTTTACGTATATGTTTTCTACGTCATTGCCTATACGTATTTCTTTCTTTCGTTTTATGTCACAAGTCCTGAAGACGGTCTATGACCGAAACGTTGAAGATTTTTTTTTTTTTTTTAATCTATTTTCAAATCTGAGCATCCTCAAAGATAGTTTGTATTGTTCACAGCAGATTAGCGGTCAAAAATCTTTTTTGTCATTACATACATCCATCTGATACTGCGATGGATCAAAAGAATGACTTGATCAACACCGACACTTAGAAATACCACACCGCTTTGTGAAAATCACAGTGGTGTGACAAACGCTTGAAAACATGTGATTTCATGCACATGCATGCTGAGAGACAAGCTATATTTTCTTCACCAACAGTTGGGTATGTAGGTGTGTGTGTGTGTGTGTGTGTGCACGCACATATGAGCTCTCACTCACCATGTACGCATCTGTTACTGCCCTCTCATGATGTAAGGAAATTTATTGTTCCTTCTTAGAACATACGATTTATTGTACATCCACACTAACAGAAAGCTTCCTCAGGAAAAGCAAGGTTACATTACACCTATGGCAATACAGTAAGGTAAAAAAAAATGCGTTATTGCTCACTCACGGCGTACGGAAAGGCATTGCCTTCATAGAAACCATGGATTACTGTACACCCAGGGCGTGCAGCAGCGTGTTCCTCTTTCATTGAAACCATGGATTACTGTACACCCAGGGTGTGCGGCAGCGTGTTCCTCCTTCATTGAAACTATGGGTTATGGCTCACCCATGTCGTACGGCAGCGTGTTGCTCCTTCATTGAAACCATGGGTTACAGCACACCTACGATGTACGGCACGCAAAAGTTTAGTCGCCGTAGAGGAAAGGTTAACGAGTCTATCCGGTAACTGATAATGCAGGTTGCCATGACCGATACTCTGTGGTATCTGATTACTGCTCTTTAAAAGCATGGGTCCTCCGCGACCAGCACAGAAAATGTAAAGTTCAAGTGACACAACTGATTATTTCTTTCCCTTTTCAGGCATATGTACCAAAAGTTGAATGACAGATAGTTAATTGGGTTTGTGATGAAAACCCATAATGTCAGAAAATTTTGAACTGTTCAAAATAGATATAGTGATGTTATTGTGTCTTTTGATTGTGAGCAACCCAGGAATCACAGCAAAGGTTAAAGACAACATTTGTTTATACGGAAGATTACGTCACAGATGAAGTAGATAATGTCCAGAAAGAAAATGAATCAGACACAGGGTTGTTCAGAGACTTTTTGTTTCATCCGTCTCTCTTAAAATTAAGTATAGATCTAGATAATACGTCCAGCACTGTAAACTGTCTCAGAATTAGTGCTGGCTTGGTGCAGCGTTTACCTATGTACATGCGTACAGTAGATTTCCTCATCATTCTCTTCTGTTCAGCCCACCTTAAACATAATCTTTTCCTGTCAGTTAGTTTGTATGCCGCTGTGACAGAACAATCTAGTGTGTGCTTTGAATGATCTGTGTGATAGTAAGACCATTCAGAACTTAAAGCGCATGAAATTATATATTGGTGGGGTGTGTGTGTGTGTGTGTGTGTGTGTGTGAGGGTTGGTATGGTTGAGTCAAAATCTAGGTAATTTTAAATGAATTGAAAATATAAGGCATTTTCAAGTGTACTTTTAGACAAATATTTTTGTTACCAGTTTGATAGGAATCTTTCAGAACTCTTGAATGGGGAAGAAATCTTTCACTCGAGGAGCTCAAGCATTGTCTGATATATACACATGCTGATCTCCCCTTCTTATCCATCTGATTTTTTTTTTAGATAGAAGTGAAATGTACTGAACACTCGGCTTTTATGCCTGACTGCCACAACCAACCGCAATCTTTACAATTCGCAATAATTTAAGATTCAAGAAGACTGATGATTTTGCCCTTTTTGGGGATGTGGAGGATACAAAACAAAACAAATGATTATAACAAACTACTGTGGGACATTTATCAGAAAGTAAACAAAGGTAAACTTGATCTCAGTGTTAACATTTGCAGAGCAACACAATGGACATGATCAATGCCATGAAACACTCCTAGCATCCTTAATGAAGAACAGTTCGCATATGCCATTCCCAGGTTTTATAAATTTGCGCAAGTCATACTTTTCTTCCAATGTGAAAATAAATTGTAGAAATTAACACTGGATTGTGGTATTCTATGGGAACCAGCAGAATTCATAGTACCATATTCTACATCTGGTAGTTGAGAAACATATTTTACTGTAATATTATAATTTGCGTTTTATAGTTCTATGAACAAACATATTTTGAAAGACGGTTCTGTCCCATCATGGAAACAGTCAGAACGGTTTATTTATTTATCAATTTATTCATTTCCTATTCTGACTGTTTCCATGATGGGACGTAACAGCCTTTCAAGATCTGTGTGGTATTTACACAATATTTGTTGTTTTTTAGATGACTGAGAATGCCAAACAGGCATACCTGCTTTCAATCAGAATATTCTCAATACAGCTTAGTCAGCTGGATGAAAATGCTTCATCTGAGCGTAATGTGTATAATATAGAATATATTTGACTAGAAATTTTACTTTAGTTTTACTTACAAGTAAATTTGACAATACCCCCCCCCCCCACCCCCTCCCCCCAAGTGTACAACAAAAACCACCACCACAGCCCCCTTCCACACACACACACACACACACACACACACACATTCCAATCATTCTACACTTATGAACTGAAACACAAAATAAACCTGTTTCTCATAACAGCATATTTGTCAGTATACTATGATTTAAATAGAGAAGCATTCAAAAAAAATTTCATCTGCATTTTTCTGATAATGAACATTTTATAGCCCCATATGTCACACCCATACAGTATAACTGGTATGACCATTTTCTGATACATAGCCCGAAAAAAAACACATAATGGAAGTTCCTGTTCTCTTAGGAGTCTCCAGCAGTGAAAGTATTGCTTTGCCAGCATGGTTACATTCACTCTTTTCAGCTTTAAAGAAAGTGTTCATTCCACTGAATTAAATTCCAAAGTACTTGAATGAATCAACAATGCCAACAGCTGCAATCCCAAAAACATTATCTTTTGTTTGTCGTTTATAATTAAATATAACAACTTCTGTTACGGATATACTGACTTCAATTTTCCATTCTAAGCAATAGTGTTGTAACGCATTATGCGTTTTTGGTAAACCTTGCCTTGTTCCAGAACAAGACAACAAAATCATTTGCATACAAAAGGAATGACGAACATATATATATCTGAGAAACAAATCTGCTCATCACAGACACATTTACTGTGAATATCAATGGGCAGATTATCGTTTGTGAGCTTAGTTCTTCAACTCATTTAAAACATAAACAGCAAAGGAGATAGACTTCCCTTCGGCACACACATCTCAAAATCGTCTGATGTGTTTCCTGGATCAAATGCATATGATCCGATATGACTGTAAAGGCTTGGTCAAGACTGAAAACATGCAAATGTTTGTTTTTGGTATGAGCCTGTGTGTGCGAGTGAGTGTGTGTGTGTGTGTGTGTGTGTGTGAACATGGTCAACGTCTCAAGTAACGGAGTCTGTACAGTTGGCTGATCAAAATGAAAATCATAGACTTCCCAAGATATAAAACATAGAAAATGCATTCTATAAGATCACTCTCCATTCTAGTAGCACTCATCAACATGTTTCTGGGAATTTGTAACACTTTATTTCATTTTTTCTTTTTTTATTTGATCTTTCCACCAAAACGTGTACACAGAAGAATCAACTTTATTATTTACATCTAAAACAGAGTGGGCATCTCTGAACACTGGGGTGGTGAGGATCATTTAGACTTCAAGTGTAATCATGCTTTGAAACCATACAATCCTATCCACACAAAGCTCATGCAGCCCCCTATCCCCACCCCCCCCCCCCACATACATATCACACAAATGCGTACACATGTGTATAAATTTATTTACACCTGAAGGCAAGTGGTGCACACTCTGCTGTGAGTCCACACACACACACACACACACACACACACACACACACACACACACACTCTCTCTCTCACACATACACACTAAAAGGCACATGTATGCATGTAGGCATACCCATGCACACACACTTCACACATGCTCATCAACACCAACACATGTACAGACATTCTCATGAGACAATAACTGGCTACTGAATTGAATGCCTTCATAAAATCATAAACTCACACACAACTGCATACACGCCCATACACACCGCAGGGAAACATGGACACTGCAGCCAGTGCAAAGCATCCCTATCTATCTCCAGCAGCAAAGTTCGTCTGCAGTGGCATGATGGTGTGCACAATGTCAAGTGCAGCTGGGGAGCGCAGCGCAGGCCATTGGCTGCATGCGACAACTGCATGGAAGCACTGGGGTGGGCGGTGCCGGGCAACTGAGTGCACTCCTTTCCAACAGGGATGCCATGGCTTCCAGCAATTCGTGGAAGCCAAAGGACAGGGCGGCTCGACGGATTCGGTTCATCTCCTGCCAAGTGATCCCATTGTCAGTGCTTGAGTTTTGATATGCCAGTGTGCTCTGTGAGACTATTCTTTGTGTGTGTGTGTGTGCGTGTGTGTTTGTGTGTGTGCGCGCACATTCAAAGTACAATACGTTACATTGGCCACTTAGCATATAATCATAACAAAATTGATACAATAAAATAAAAAAAGGCCAAAGTAAATCTACATAACCTGAGCAAAACAAAGCAGTACTAACTGATAACAATACCTGCACCAACATTAGCACTAAACACCAACAACTAAACAAGAGAGGCGGAGCTACTGGGCACCCCAGAACTTCAAGGGAAGCATTTATTGACTGCTGATTTTCTACCCAAGTCATTTTTCACTCCACCTAGCAGCACTTTCGCCAGACCAGTATATCCTCTGGTAGACAAATGTTATACAGACGCATGTCAAGTGACAGCAACAACTTCTTCATTCCCCTGAAAGTAGCGATCATTTGGGGTACCTTGGTGAAATGCCATTAACCTTCTAAGTGTTTTTCATATTAACATTCTTCCCATATCTACCCACCCAAACTGATCCTAAATACTATCTAGCATGAAGAATATCACAGGGAGGTACCTCCAACTCCACCCATGTAACATGTACCCAAGCACCCAATTAATTTTCTTCAGTATCGGATGAACCCTTGAAACTGAGGCATTGTTTTCAAATAAATTACCTCCCAAAGCTTGCCAGTTCAAGTCCACCAAACCTTGTATAAAAGTTCACTTGCTGATGTTTGATGTACAGGTGTCGGTTGAATTGTCTGTTGATGATGTAGACGAACAATCACTTGATGACCACTTGCCGCATTTTCAAGATCTGGAATTGATCCTTGCATCGACACCGATTCAGAAACTTTGGACCCATGGCAACTGAAGTTCGAACAGATTTCTAATGCACCTGTACAATCTATACAGACATCGGAGTTGTTCTTGATGTAGTGGCAAAAATTGTCCATGATCATGTAAACTGGACCAACTCTTTCTGCCAGCCATCAATGTGTGTGTGTGTGTGTGTGCGCACAGAAAGTACTTTGCAAATGGTTTCCACAAGAGCTGGAGCTGACGGCTCAAATGCAGCATCTTTGTACTTGATCATTCCCAAATAACCCTTACAGAAACGAAGTGTTCGTTCCCAAATAACCCATACAGAAACAGTGTCCTTCCCATACAACCCATACAGAAACACAAAGTGATCGTTCCCAAATAACCCATACAGAAACAAAGTGTATTTTCATTGTCTAAGGGGGGGATGGGGGGGGGGGGGGGGGGGGCTGACAATTAAAAGGGATTAATAGCACTCACAACTCACATTATGGATCTAAAAACCCAAGAAGCACAATTCACCATACAAAATATGTTTACAATTTCTTCCAGATATGACACAAAACAAAACAAAACAAAAGTTTCTACGATGCTGGCAAAACAGGGTGACATTCAATCATCATACTGACCTTATAAAACTGTTGTTGTTTGTCAGGTAACTTGCGAGCATGTCGAATCACTTTCTGCATGTCGTCTGAAACAAAAGCAAAGTGTTTGCCGTGACCTTACAAGCAACACAGAGTTGTCATATGTGGCTGATTTTAAACATCCAATATTTTCTTTGATTAGCAAAGGGACTCCCCCATCCTGTTGCCCTTTCTGCACCCCCTCCCATCCCTCCTTAAACAATCTATGTTTATAATCCCTCAGACCTTTATCCGTCAACATCACTTTTCATTTGCCTGGAATGGAAGAGAAAACAATAAACATATTCTTTTTTTCTTAAAAGATATTCACGGAAATTTTTAGACCCACACTAATGCACTGCATTTATCACTACTTTAACATGTTCCTGAGTCATACACTCTATGGAAGTAGTAGAACATTCATCAATGATGACCCTCAGAATGTTCAATCTATGACATAACCAGAATCTATGTTTTGGACATGCAGTTATCACGCTTTCACAGATAATTACACGAACAATGCGCATTAACTCACTATTCCATCAGCAAAAAATGTGACATCTACCAACCACTGTGGATTGCAGAATGAAGGATTGTGGGTTTGAGTCAATGAGACATCAGAAGAACATAGTTTGGTTGATGTTTAGCCCCAGCCAGTTCCTATCCATAGTAGCTGAGCGTACTATGAGTTCAAGACTGGAATCATACAACCGAGCTTCATCCACTTTATGGATGCATCCCTGAGAGCTGCTGTAATTCACTAAAACTTCATGAATCAGTTTCTCTTGGATCTGGTCAGTGCCTCTCTCTCTCTCAGATACATAGACAGATAGATAGATAGATAGATAGATAGATAGATAGATAGATAGATAGATTAGATAGATAGATAGATAGATATATAAAGTAAAGTAGTGATGCACACACACACACACACACGAGTTGGCATGAACAGAACTGGAGTAGTGCTCCTGACAGGGCACTGATGATGAGTCAGAAATAAGAGTTAGAACACCCCACTGAACATATGTCATAGCATCTTCATCATCCTCGTAGATAAATTCTGTGGCCCTTCACACCCTGCTCTTGTGGTAAACTCAGCTCTGACTTCCTCTTCAAACCATGCTCGTGTGGTGTGGTGAGTTCCTGCTGAAATGTCTTCAACATTTACTTGTTCGTGTTTGATGGAAAGTAGTAAAGCCTTCTTGAGGAGCAAGTTCACTTTGGCTGGCTTCACAACTATGCTGTCACTGTCACCAGGGGACTGCTAAGCATGTAGGGTCCAACCAACAAATGTCATGCACCACTGAACACCGCACTGAAGTGGTTATACTACACAGCAGCGCAGTGTGTTTACTGGCGGATTGCCTCATGATAAGCTGTTACTGTCTGCTCCCTTAAAACTGCCAGTGCTGGGGCTGTGGCAGGATGAGCATGGATGTGGCTGTGTGTGTGTGTGTGAGTTGGCATGAACAGTGCTGGAGTAGTGCTCATGACAGGGCACTGTTGATGAGACAGAGACAGAGTCAGGAAACCCGACTGAAATTTTACTGTGAAGCATCCACAATGTGTCATGCCTGACAATGACTGATGATAGTACCAGCTCCTTTTCAAATGACCCAGCACCTGACAAGGAAAGGAAAGGATGAAGGCAGTGGCAAAGATATTTCTGTGTTTGGCAACCCAATCCCACAACTTCAACAGCATAAGTTTGATCTACAAGTTGAAGGGGCATTGTATCATGTATATTCCATGGAGATGCTGTCAACATTTCTTTAATATTTCCACACAAAAGACGATTTGTTTCATAGCACAATCAGTTTTGCCCATTCACACTGACAGACCTGCCAACTTCCACTGAGCAATACCAGCAACATGCAACCAATTTCAGAATATTTCTGAACGATTTCAGAGGTACCACCATATCACAAATCAGTCACACACACACACACACACACACACAGAGGAAATCATTGAGGCAAACTTTGCACGCCTGTAGAACTTGCTACTCATAAAAGCTGTGATGCATGCGTATGCCATAGAGTGCTTGGCTTGAAACACAGTTAGTTTGACACCTTTGAAAAGATTCCTCTCCTTAAACTGTACTTTTTTTCGTTTGACATTTTTCTTATCTGCGCTAAATTACCGAAAAATTCTATTCACTTGATTGTTTTGACAAAGACATACTTTCATAGCACTCAATAAATACCTAAGGTAAGGTAATGTTCCTTATAGCCCAGCTGACCGCAAAGGGCCATATCAGGGCTGTCACCACGTTTGAACTCACAAGTCATTCCTTCACACAACCCTTTAAAAATACATCTTCTAAAAACACACCCAAAATGTTGTTAAAAATCTTTCCTCTGTAAAATCTCAGATCAGATGAAAAATGTTAAATCTCTTTCAAAAACTCAAAGATCACATCAGGTGGAACATCTCTGAACAAGGTTTTCATGGAATCTGGTGTAAAATGTTTATGTCTCACATCATGCAAGTCCCAACACTCTAAAAGAATATGTTTCATTGTGAGTGGTACATGACATGGAATGCACCACAGAGCTACTTCACCTTTTAGAAGATACAAATGAGTAAAATACGAATGGTTGGTGTGCAGCTGGCAAAAAACCGTTTCTTCTTTGTGACCACCTGAGGTAGATGAGAGGAACTCTTTTATCTTTTAGCTTTAGACGGATCTGGAAGAGTTTGTTATCTGTCTATGTATTCCATGCTTCTACCAGAGGTCTCTGACATAATCATCAACTATACCTGACGTACAGAAATCTGCAGGGAAGTAACCTGCATTAGAGCACTTGTTCAGCAAGAGTGACCCTGCCAATTTTGTATGATATATAAATCATGGCACTGAAGGGCATCCCCACAGAATTCAGCCCTATCACTTAGCTTAACACTCCAATCACAGAGAGAAAATGTCAAAACATGGGTATGAAAAGGTGCTCCTGTGATGCAGACAGTCCATATCCCTATCATTACTCTGGCATGTGTTTCAAATAATGTTTTGTAGTGATTCATTAGCTCTATTTGCTTGGCCCATAAACTGTGAAAAGGTAACTCTACTTGCAATGGATAGGCTTGTGTTATGTTCTCTTGATTCTCTATTTTTATTTTCTTGAAACAGGTTTATTTCGCACTGTCATGAGTTCGCTCACAGCGGTGCGCACTGAATCCAGTTCTCAACCCAGCAGTTGCGCTGGAGAAGTCGGCTGGTTTGCCGACGAAAGCTACGCACACCGTGAGTAGCCTTCTTTAACTGAGTGACCTGTTTAGTCTGGTGGGCATTAGGTTTATTTTGCTCTATATGTCAGCTGAACAATTCAATCAGAGACAGAAAATGCCAAAACATGAGTTGTGAAATGATGAGCATGTAATTGTGCAAAGTGGATACTGTGCTGCAAAGGGTTCAACCTCACTTACAATTAGTATATCGATCAATACAGATGTACACGTCTTGGTTCTGATGTGACATCTGTTTACTGAATGCCATATGCACAAACTGCTTAATCATCTACATCCTTAAAATGAAAAAAGGTAACTATCTGCGATGGAAAAAACAGACATATTCTCATGATTTTGTGCAGGAACATTTCTTTTCAGTAGTAAACAACAGACCATCAGTTGTAAGGCCAACTGTACTCATGGATAGTTACATGACTACAACAGAAAACAATCAACTGAGTATTCATGCCTACCAATAGTTATTTGGTGTACATGGTGATACATCAGTTGACACTGCCTTTCGGATAGTTCTTATATGGCAAGGGTCATGAGTGTTATCGATCTTGGCAAAATTAGTTGCTCCCAGTTTTGACTCAGACAACATATGCTAGTCACCCACTCACTGCACATGATCACTTAGGGGGCACAAAAGACAGAAAAACAAACAAACAAAGAAAAAATGTGAATTGTGAACCAGCCAAAACAAAATGACACATGCAAAGGAAAGAAAGTCAAAGTATGATAATGTGACATTCACATGATTACTTAGAACCAGGCCTTGTTTTCATCTGTTCATCTAAGTTCCTTTTATTCTTGCTTTTGCATGTAGTCAGTTCAACACACTGGTTTTCATTATGACTGGGCTAGCTAACTGGTAATACAAAAATGGGCTTTTACCATGAAAAAAAATTGCATACCACTTTGAAATAACAGACTTTTGGTATAGTCACCCCTTCAATACAATCAAGTTTGATTGTACACCCCTGAGAAAGGATCAGTTAACAAAAAACAAAAACAAAAACATGCAAGTCCCCTTTTTTCATGTCTCATCTTTTATGCCCTATCTGGTATTTTACTCAAACTGTTTGATAATACTCCTTCTCCTACAATTACACTCAACCCCTCCTGTTGCGATCCTAACAGTCCACAGGAAGATCTAAAATATCAGGTTACCTTCAGACCACGTGTCAGATGAGACACTGCCCTGCCACTGTGTCATTATCTAAACGTGATGCTGACCTGCAGGCCGGAGTCTTTGATCCAGACGACACAGCTCTGGGCGTAGCTGCGTTTCTCCACAGGACGCACAGGGAACTGCGGGGGAGGTTGAGCCACCTGGCTGGGAAATGCTGAGGGCTGTGACACCAGAGAGGCAGGACACAGGTTCTCTAGGTTCCCCAGCCAAGGGATGTTCTCCAGACCTGTCGCATACAAGCAGACCTTGGTGAAGGGTGGGCTACAAGCCAATCATCACAAGATCTGAGCATGCACTTCCTTTCTGTCTTTTACAAATAGTCATTGCAGTGACTTCATCAGAGCTCCCCGAACTGACTTCATTCAAGCTACTTGAAATTAGAGTTATTTTCCTTGTCTTTGTAACTAGAGTTTTGAGTTTCGTCCCTTGCTGTTCGTAAAAACAACTTCTTTGTATTGTGAGCTTCATCAGTAAGCCAAATGTAATACTTAAAAAAAGATTGAATAAAGCAAAAAATTGTTCCACTCATGGGTATTGTGAAGCTTTTTTTTACCCATAACTAAAATTCAATGAGAAGGCAGTTAGCTTTAAAGAACAACAACAAAAAAAATCCACAAATTCATGGGCAAGATTTACTAACAGAAATCTATGCTACTGTTACCACGTTCCTCAACAGCAACAACTTGGGCTGAATACACCCCTCCCCCCTCCCCAAAATAAAGACAAATGTTTTCACCAGGCTCAAAATACAGACAATTAGTTTCACCAGAAGTTAGAAAGACAGGAAGTCAGTTACCACCAAGGACACAAATGTGTCCTTGGCGATAACTGACTCCCTCTCTTTCTACATTTTGTTTCATTTTCTGCCCTCAGTCACTCCGTTTTGAAATTTTATTCATTTAAAATTTTTTTTTTTACCAGGCTCAAAGACAGACAGCATCAGGTTGGATTTCTTCTTGTTGTCAGCCCATGAATACAGCATCCCAAAACAATCCTCCCTGAAAAAAAAACAGACACACAGACATTAAAGGTGGTGCAGGCAGTTAAAAAAAAAACAACAACAACTATATGATAATATGGAAACTGAAATATACTAATTTAAAAAAAAAAAGGAAATATTTTAAAATGCCAAAGAATGATAGTAGTGGTGGACAGGTGAGGAGGGCTGATTAAGAATTTTTCCACAACTGAGATTGAGTAGGGACAGTCTGTGGAAGGAGGAGTCTGCAACATTCTGCATCTTGGTCAAATGTCCACCAAATGCTCAGAGAAAGTCTCCAAAACGGCACATTCTGGATATTTCATTTCCCTTCAAATCCACACAAAGATGACATCATGCAAATTTAGAATAAAGCCTTGCCGGTCCTCACTGCAACAATAATGGCCTTCATAAAACAAACAAACAAACAAAAAAAAAAAATCAATTCAAGATGTTTTTAAAAAGTAGTTTTGATTTTTTGTTCTTTCACTGTTAATTCCTCGTTTAGATGTTCTAAGTTCACATTTGGTGAGTTTCTGCAAGTGACCGTTCTTGATCTCACTAGAAAGGCGGCCACATTCCCTCTTGTTAATGATGTTCAAACATGACCCCAGTGCTCTGTGTTTCCTTTTTGTGCCATCAGTCCTGCCTGCACAGGGTGGCCTACTGCCTTCTGCAAGCTGGAATAGAACTCAAAATACAAGCAAGGTTGCTACCAAAATTAGGAGTAGCTCTACAGAAGGCATTAAAGCACCCACCTGTAATGGCACAGAGCACGTCAGTATAAAAGTAAAACAAACCGCTGATGATACAACCGTATTCCTTAAAAACAGGTGAGACATGCTCATCGCTAGAAATACTAAATATATTTGAAAGATCTTCTGGTCTTAGATACACATAAACAAAGGCTCTGAAAATGGGCTGGCAGGATGCTGATGAAAATATTGCATTTATGGTCATAAACAACATAAGAATTTTAGGTGTATCCTTCAAATCAAACAGAATGGCAAATCAAATTGAAGATAACTGGATACTCCGATTATGTCAAATGAACACTCTGATCAAAGAATGGAGCAAGTGTGATCTTAGTATCCTGGGCAAAGTAGTCGTTACAAAAACATTTCTGATCAGCAAGTTTATGTATGTAATGCAGTCTACTGGTCTTCCACAAAATGTTTTGTCCAAAATAAATACAATGTTATACAATAACAGAGCATCAGAAAGCAATTGAGAAAGCAAAAAGAAAAGTAATGGAAGCTGATTTTGAAGAGGGAGGAATACGATGACGAATATGATCAGTCTTCAAAAACATTTAAATCTGCAATGGCTAGGAAAACTCTTCTAAGCAAGCGATCCACAATAAAACTGGAAACTACTACTTAAATGGCACTTAGAAAAACTTGCAAAACAACAAATTTTTCTACATCAACTGCAAAAGAAAAGATACCAAAGGTTTAGACAGAATCGACATCTGATTCTGGCAAGAGGTTATACGAAATTATCAAGAAAGTATAGCTACATCAGCTTTTAAAGACATTAAAAGTGACAATTTCCATAGACAGTTAGAGTTCAGTAATTCACTGATAGTATACAGAAACAAAATGTTACTTTTTTTCCACATCGGATAGAGATAAGAATTGACCAGTTTAGTGATATAATTCACCAGGACGAAAACAGATTATTGACTTTAGAAGAATTAAAAACTGTAATTAGTCAAAGCAATGCAATGTTGTTCTGGAATATAACATTCTAGTTAATGCCATGTCTACAGAGTGGATGAACTGGATTCAAAGAGGAGAAAAGGAGATACAGGGTTATGCAAAGTAAGACAATTCAACACAAAACCTAATGTTATTAAAAGAATGTTGCCTGCATATAAAACATCTGTCATTCCTTGTGCCTTTTATTTTTGGCTGAGAAAATTTGGAATAAACTTAAACCAATCAATGTGGTCAAGGGCTATGGAGCTACTATAAGGACCAGATTAAGAGTTCTTCACTGGTAAATTTCACATACTATCTATCCCGCAATTATCCTTTTAAACAAAATGAAAGTTAAAGAAAATGGATAAATGCTCTTACTGCCTGTATACAGTGAATTACACTGAAATTTCTTCTATGAATACCTCATGAAACATAGATATTGTATCTTTATCAAGTTTATGTAAGATTTAATCTATTCAAAGACACATCTCCAATTGAAGTTGCCTGTTACAGATGTGTTGTTTGGCATTAAAACAAAACTCTGAATACCTTAAAGGAAAGTACACATACGTTAATCTCATCTTACTTATAGGAAAAATGTGCATAAACATTAAAAAAAAACAACAACCGAGGCATCATGTCTGTGCTGTCTATTTTTGAAACAGAATTCACACTTGGACCCTGATCTTTTAAATAAATGAAAAATGCAACCTCTTTTTGGTAACGAATGCACACTTAGATCCTGATCTTTAAGTAAATGAAGAATGCTTACAGTGATTGTGTTCGAAATGATTGTGTAAAGGATTCCTCATTCTAACAAAAGAAGATCAGAAGAACATGTTAAGATGTGATTTCCAGACAAGAATATATTCTGTCTAATTCAAAAGAGAAAAAAAGGGCATTTTTCAGGACTGATTCTTTTCATCTCTTTAAATAGTATCCTGTATTTACTGTAACTGTATGTCACACACCGAGACTTTCTCTCTCTCTCCCCCCCCCTCTCTCGCATGCACACACACACACACACACATATGCACACACACACACACATACACACGCATACACATGCACACACACACACGCACTCATCCTTACACATCAGCACACACTGTGTATTTCATAATATTAGAACTGTAGTCTTTGCTAGTTGCTTTTATTATGTTTTCCTTTCTTGAATGCATGAAATATCACTGAATATGGTGTTAACACATCACACATTAAAACACAAATAAACCCAAACAGTTAAAAATAGGACGATGGAGCCCCCAATTAAAAAAAAAAAAATGTGAGAAAATATCTAATTGGAGGTATGTAGACCAAAAAAAAAAAAAGTGTTCTTCATGCATGCGTTCATGTATGGAACCTCAGTCTCATCTGAAAGACAACGATGGGGTACAAGTGTGCACTGATGTTAACTCCAAAGAGACAATTTCTTATAATCTGGCTGCGTCAAATACGGAATCAAATTCTGGACCCCGAAACAAGATTCTGACACCTCAGCACAAGACCGACCAGGTTCACCAGTAGTCCTGATACAACACATGGCTGGAATTCCCAACAAAAACAAAACAATTTGGCACCTGATGTGTACTTCTGAAAACAAAGGCCTCACCAAAACAACCTGAAATATGAAGTAAGGAAAATGTCTCCAGTCTTTGCCTGTGCCAAAGAATATGAAACAAAAAGATAACATCATCTTGCAATCATTCACACTATTTTAGTATGATCACGGCATGGCTATTCTGTATTACAACAATAATAACCATGATCATCATTTCACATGATGAAGCAACAATTAAAAATCTGCAAATTCAAAACAGATTAAATTAAAACAAACAACCAACCAACCAACCAAACAGACAAAAAACAACAACAAACAAACAAACCTCAAGGCACTAACCCAATCTTGGTAATGGCAATCATGCTCTCCACTTTCAAACTGCCATGAAGAAGCACAGCAAAAGACGGAGTTTTTCCGTCTTCCATTCCATCTTCCTCCTCCTCTGTTTTCACCCCCCTTGTTTCATTCTCCTTGTTTTCTGTGATCCACACATATAACAAACAATCAACGTGAGCATAAACAAAAAACCATCACCCCCAACCCATATCCCAACTCGATTCATTATAATTATGTGAAAAGTCATTTAAGATGGAACTATTTCTCCTACATGCTACTACAACGCCGCTCAAAACAGTCTGGGGTATCCATGAGGATAACACTTTTTTTGGTCTCCACAGACCTAACTCTCTCATTTCGGACGAAACACTTGAAGTGCAGTACTTCAACACTGTTTAGCTGATGAAAATAAGGAGCATGTGAAAATAAACAAAAGTGCTACCCAGTAGTAATACAACTCTGCTACAAAGAAAAGACACAATGATCGACCACAACGTCACACAGACAGAGAAACAAGAACATATGTTCTGTAACAAAATCAAATATCCACATAGCAGGATGTAGCCAAGATGCAATAACTGACTGCTTTAGTAATAAGGCTGTGTAAAACTGTGGGTACAGCAGTGAAACACCCAATTAAAAGCGGATCAAAAAATAGGGTTAATGAGCTTGTATGGACAGGTTATAGTGGTTGGCTATATTGTGTAGCTTGAATACAGACCTATTACCTAATGGTTTGCGGTCTTCCATTTGTCTTTTTCTCTGTGTTCCAAAACACCTGACTGTGTAAGGACTCAAGAAAAAAGGTTGCAGCAGATTTTTTTTTTCTTTTTTCCCCCCTGATCCATCTCCTATATTTTCTCACTGGTATTCATTTCATGACACTCACTGTGACTCCCCAATACCCAACTACATCCACGCCTGTTCCAATACCAGCAGTCCCCAGGGAGCCACCAACATCTGACAATGGTGGGACTATCCACATGGGGAGACACTGTGCTTTTCGTGTATACTTCAGTGAAGCTTGTTTTCATGCAACATTGCAGGAACCCCCAGACCATAAACCAAACTGACTGTGATGATTGCAAAGTCGCAGATCAAAACTGAGAACACGTTCCTTCCAGCACTGTTCTGTTTCACACTATTTACTTGTGAGCGCTGAGTATGTCTGGAGAACACTTAATCTTTTAAGGGAGATAAGCAGATGTGATTATGCCCCGAAAGAGCTTTACTTTCCTGGCATGCAACTCTGCCTAATAGCTTTCTTCATTATACTCAATATACTGGCTGTTTCTATAGGTTACATGAAAAGTTCTAAAAAAAGAAGAAAAAAGAAAGCAAACATCTACAGCTCTGAAATTTTTTGATGATGCTATGGTGAAACAGAAAGGACCAACAAATGGCAAAGTTTCAAAACAGTATACTTGGTTGTGACTAATTCAACACATTAAAAAAAAACACACATCTTTTTCACAACTGACAAAAAGAGTTTTTCTCATAGTAAAAATTTCACAAATGTGGTCTTTCATAACGACACTTCCAAACTGTTGAAATGGAAAAGGTTATACACATACCTATGGTGATCTTTCAATCTGCTGCAAATCTCAGCTTTAGCCAAAATCAAGAGAGGTGCCATCTCATCAAATGAGTGAGATGGACAGCTGGGTGACTCTGCACTCTCTGACATAGTATTCAAACAAAGATGTTCAGAGCCAGTCTAATAGAACAACTCCACTTAGAATGACTAGAACAGTGTTATACTGATTAGTTTCACACAAGATCGTTAATCTATGAACTACAAATTTTCAAACTTCAGGTATGCAATAGCACACAGATATGCAGTAGCACACTCCTGTAACAAATCATTCTGTGTGTGAGGTAAGCAAAGGCTTACCTTAGTAGAGAAAGAGTATGGGAGATGGTCCGATTGACATGTCTAGAGAGAACATTACCTTCACCATTGGCGATGTCCTGTTTGACATTACGTTCTTTAGTGGATGTCGGCAGAACAAGATGTCTGGAGAGGGTTGGAGGGCTGGCCACCTCTGCTATGTCCACAAATCCCAAAATGTTCAGAGTGTCCCACATCTCACGATGGCTGTAGTGAAACTCCAGCTCTCTGAACAATGACAGTCATACAGCTCATATCAAGGCTTGCAAGAACGAAATACGGAAGTGAATAGTGGAAAAACTCAGCCCTTTCACATATGGACAATAAGCCACAGCTTCTCAAATAAGCATCAGCAGCATGCATCAAAATTCCCAACGTAACGCGAAATCTGAAGTCTTTATATCATGCATACGTTACTCAATAACAATAACAATAATAGGAACCAGCCACCGTGGCGAAGTGGTTAGCGTTGCGGGCTCTCGGCTGGGAGGTCGTGGGTTCGAATCCCATCAGAAGTCATGTGGGTTTTTCTGCCCCGACCGGCTCCTACCCAGAGTTGAGTTTGCTGCGGACTCAGTTGGGAAGACTGGGACCACACAGTTGAGTTTCATCCACTTAATGGATGTGTTTCTGAGAGTGTTGCTCAAATTTCCTGACCAACACTGCAGGTGTCTGTATCTCTCGGGCCCTGGTTGACGCTGGGATATATTATGAAAGGAAGCGTAGAGTACAGCCCTGTCATGTAGTCTCAGACCGAAATGGAAATCCGTAGCATCATCATAATCATCCTCATTCTCATCGATCAGCATAAAAAAAAAAGTCTCAAATTCTGTGGCCCTTCATGCCCTGCTCTCATGGTGACCTCAGTTTCGATGTCCTCTCCATGTCTGTGGCCTTGGTTTGGTTCCGTCGGGGTCACCGGTATCGGCGAGTCCATGGGGGCTGTCGTTGGACGGACGTGGTGGTGGCGCCCTCCGGAGGGAGAGCTCACTCACGCCGGCTCCGCGACTAAGCAATTATTGTCGTCAGTAGGGGGCTTAGTAGGTGGTGTCCTGCGTATGTTAGATCAGAACAGGCGCCACTGAACACCACTGAAGTGACTCGGCAGCAGTGCAGTGTCTCCTCCGGTGGGTTGCCTCCTGACGACTTAACATTGACTGCTGCCTGTGGATTGCCGGTGCCGGGGGGCTGCGGCGGGGCTGACCGGGCCGTGGCTGTGGACAGGGTGTCAGAATGAGCGGCGTGGGTGCACTGCCTCTGGGGTGGCGCAGAGGTTGGGACAGCAAAAAAAAACAAAAAAAAAAAACAAAAACAATAATAGGTACTGCCGAGTCTCATGTACTTAGAAATCTTGGGATGAAAACATTCCACAAAAGAGTCCCATCTTTTAAGATTTTCTAGAACTGTTTTCTCTGTAAAATTTTTAAATGTAATTAATAGTGAACTGCCAAGAATACGTAGACAAACGAATCACAAGACAAAACACTTTGCAGTCGCCTCAGTTTGCAACTAGATCATGTTTTCTCTATGTTTACTTTAGATGACCTCCACATGAAGACTCGCTTCCATGTATTTGTCATTTTCTGGAGGTTGCCATCAGTTTGGCAACCATCCTGATCACACTGCAGCATAATAGCTGATAAAGGAAACTCAAAACACACACAGAACCCACACAGAAAGTTGTTCCTGGCAAAATTCTGTGGAAAAATTCACTTTGATATGAAAAGACAATGCAAGAACCCACACAGCAACATAGGGGTTGCTCTTGACAAAGTTGTGGAAAAATTCACTTTGATAAGGAAACATAATGCACTGTATGTATAAGACGAACCAACACAGCAATGTCAGACCTGCTTAGAATTACGATTTGCCTGTAGTTCCTAAGTTTCAAACCTCCAGACTACAACACTATGGGCAAGTAAAAACACTCCAAACTTACTGACAACAAACACCTATGATTTTTGTTTCACGTATCAGTTTGCCTGAGGTGTTCTTGCCATTTCTGGGATTCACAGGAATGGCAATCATGTGATGCAAATGGCAGAAATATCTTCACTTGTACAGTAAAAATGACATCAAAGCAGCAGCATGAAACTGTTCCTGAATCAGATGTCAGCAATAGAAAAGAAATCCAAGTAGGAATGCTCCCTGGCATTGACTAAAAAACTCAAAAGTGAAACGTTTGCAATTGCCAGTCTATAACACTTGTCAAAATACACAGATAAAACAAAAACAAAAATTTCCGGTGTGATGACAAGGACAGTGAACTGTGTTTGATAATTATGTTGACTGGTGGAGGAGGAGGGGAGACAATATAGAAACTGCAAAACATCTAAGGCAAATTACAAACTGTCAATACCCCAGATAACTTGTAACTGCTGATTACACTTCAAGTTTAGCAGGTTGGCATTTCTGTTTTAGTTCTTTTAGTTTGCTCATCATACCCAACTAATGCAAAACCCTTAACCCTCTTCATTCCAAGTAAAATCACATGATTTCATTCTCCACAACAAGTACTTTTTAAGGTGTGATGGATGGCTGAAAAAGGGTTAAGTAAAACAAATTATCAGTCAAATTTTGTTTTGTGTGTATCGTTGTACAATTTGGTGTGCTGCTTGTAAAGCAACAAGTAAAGCATCTAAAAGTGTAAACTGAACAGAACGGATAATCTACATCACAACAAACAAAACAAACCAAACATTTGAATAGAATGGATAAGGGGATATTTTAATTTTTAAGGGGCAAATTTAGCCGTACAATGAAAAAAAAAAAAAAAAAAAGTGAATAACCTTACACATGTAATCCAGCCATGATGATAAGGTGATTACACTTCTATAGTCTTTTCCACGCTCAATATCATATATATACAAAAAAAATAAAAACTGAAGTCTTTATACAGAAATTGAGAAATCAGAAAAAGAAAACTTTCAATCTGCTTCCAGACCAGTATCTGATGAATGTGTCAGCTGCTTCTGTTTCAAGTCCTTGTTTCAATGATTCATCAAAGCATGACATATTCATTAATTCTCTACCGGCAGCTGCAGCGAGGCCTCCTCTCTAGCATATTTCAGGAGGGAGCTCAGCAAACTTTACTTTTAAAATACAGCCACTGTGTGTGCTGTCGTGTGGAAGTGTGTGTGAATGGTTGGCGGGCCTGGACTAGCCTAATGCTTGTTCTGGGCAGGATAGGGAGCAGGGTAACCCCTTTTGAAAAGGCGAATGTGGGTAGCCTTCCTGCAGCTCCACACTTAACTGTTTTTTTTTTTTTTCATTTCAAAATGGAGTGACTGATGGAGAATGAACCCAATTTAGAAAGAGAGGGGGTTAGTTACCGCAAGGACATTGACAAAAAAGCACAGGACAAGACACACATGCAATTCAACCTCTTGGATCTTCTTCAGGAAAAAAAAAAAAAAAAAAAAAAAAAAAAAAAAAAAAAAAAAAAACATTTTAACATTTAGGACAGTACAAACAAAACGAACGAGAGTGACTTATCTGTCCATGTGGTAGGAAGAAAATGGCCGCCAGACGGAAACGACAGAGGGGATTATGGGAGAGGAAAAAGGGGGGGGGGGGGGGGGGGGGGTGGGGGGGGATGAAACGATGGGTTGTGTTGCTGGTTTAGTGGGGTGGTGTGATATATTTGTGATGGTTGTGGTTAAGGTGGATTAATAATAATTCTAGGGGGGGGGGGGGGGGGATTTTTATATTATATAATTTTTATATTATGTATATCATTTTTTTTATATATATATATATATATAGAAGGGATAGTAATGATAATAATGATAGTGGTAGTGATTACGATAACGATAACTAGATGAATAAAATGAAAGTAACTGTAATAAAAAAAAAAAAAAAAGTAAATAAAATTTGATTTTTTTTTTTGTTTTTTGTGTTGTGTGTGTGTGTGTGTGTGTGTGTGTAGGCTAGCTGGTAGGTAAGTTTAGGGGGGAGGGGTGTGGTATGAATGCTGTCTTTTTGAACAAGAAAGTAGGGTTTTTTTTTTTTTCTTTTCTTTTCTTTTAACAAATGCGCACTTAAATGAGTCACTTAATTAAAGTCTACGGAGACGACGTGACGATTGATTTGAAGATTCAGTCTGTGATTTCACTCTTTTTTCAGTTCTGACAGAAAGAAGGAGCAATGCCAAAAGTTGCAAGATATCTGCTTTTGGTTTCCCCACACCGATAGTTCGTGGCAATCGAGGAATATGGAAACATTGCTGCAACAGTTTCGCGTTGTCTTCAGCAGATCGGAAACTGTTATGATTGTTGATGGCATGAATCGTCCACAACACTTCAGCTTTCAACACATCTGTCCCACTTGCTGTTATTGTGGATTGGTTGACGATTCTCTTACTAAGGATAGGGTCTGACCCGATCTGATGAATTTGATGATTGCCGAACGAAGTCCGTAAGACTACCAACCGGCCTACTCGCTTTATCCAATTCCACGTATTTTTCCTCTTCTTTCCGTGATTTGCAACCGCCGATTCGCCCTTTGTCCGAACATCAACGGTCTTTTTGCACACTTTACAGAAAAACGCATGTTTTTTGTCTCTGCATTCAGTGATACAGCTTCGATATTTCTCCTTCTGTAGCCACAACGGATCAAATGCGTAATTTCCCTTCGGCATGATGACAGACGCAACAGTATCGGACTTCGACGAAGATGAGGGAGCATGGCGCCCTTTGTCGGAAGTCGAACTGCGCATGCGCAAACGATAACCGACTATTGAATTGCTTCCCTTTACTTGAAAAGCAGACGACATGCAACACGATTCGAGAGGCGAAAATCGATGTCCGAAGTCTCTTTCGCGTTTTGTTCTCCGATTCGTCTTCAAATGTTACGGTCAGTTTTGGTCCAAAAACGATTTTTAGGGGATTTCAAGGGATGGTAGGGATATCTGCAGTTTTCAAGGGTTTTCAAGGGCCTTTTTGAATGAGATGCTCTGGTATCTTAATTTGAAAAGTCGATTTTTCAGTCAGCATTGTAACAATTCATTTCACTCCCTCAACTTTCACTGTGAAGTTTCCCACCAATCATCTGATCCATCATATTCAACATCACTATTCTGATCCATATATTGCTCATGAATGTCAGAAATCATTGCATTTAATCATTTTGCTATCGTCTTTTTGCTTTTTTCTGACATTAGTGCAGGAAGCAATAATACTTAGCTCCCTTCACAAAAGTTAAATCAGCCAGGCAGACCTGTTTAGTGCAGCAGAACCTTAAGCATGATTCCAGAAAGAAGTTCCTTGATTCCCAGACTCTCTGAGTACAGATCTGCATCATGAGGGACTTATAATGCTGGATAAAAATGGTTGATTAGGGAAAGGCTTCCATTTAATTCATGTTGTTTACAGCCCAGCCGACTATGAGAGGGGTATGTCAGGGCTGCCAGGAACAGGCCGTAAAAAAAAAAAACAAAACAAAAAAAAATGTTACCGTTCATAATGTTCGGGTCTTGGATGCAGTTGCACAGGACAGCTAAAATTCCCACACTGCAGCACAGCGTGGAAGGGAGTGTAGATTTTTTCTGCACAGCTGACAAACATGTCTTGGACTGACTTGAAGGACAGTGGCCCGTCAGGAACGCAGACTTCTCCTCCCTGCAATCAGACAGTTTTCAGCAAGGTCACATTACTGACTTCTTAAAAGTAGGTGTAACCAAGTAGTGATGTGTGTGCGTGTGCGTGTGTGTGTGTGTGTGTGTGTGTGTGTGTGTGTGTGTGTGTGTGTGTGTGTGTGTGTGTGTGTGTGTGTCCTCACCCATCTCCAAAATGTCTAAACACCTTTCTCCTCACCCGTCTCCCCTTTCCATCATGTTCTTAGAAGCATTTTTTTTTTGCCCGTCTCCTCTCTCCAATATATTCAAACTCCTTTCAGATCACCTGTCTCCTCTCTAAAGCATGTCTAAGCGCCTTTCTCCTCATCCTTTTCCTCTCTCCCACATGTCTATGTACTTTTTTCCTTATCTGTCTCTCCTCTCCAATGTCTATGCACTTTCCTCCTTATCTGTCTCCTCTCCAAAGCATGTCTATGCACTTTTCTCCTCATCAGTCTCTCCTCTCCCACATGTCTCTGCACTTTTCTCTGTATCCCTCTCCTCTCTCCAATGTGTCTATGCACTTTTCTCCTTATCCCTCTCCTCTCTCCAATGTGTCTATGCCCTTTTCTCCTCATCTGTCGCCCCTCTCCAACATATCTATGCATTTTTCTCCTCATGTCTCTCCTCGCCAACGTGTCTGTGCACTTTTCTCCTTATCTGTCTCCCCTCTCCAATATGTCTATGCATTTTTTCTCCTCCTGTCTTCCCTCTCCAATATGTCTATGCACTTTTCTCCTCATCTGTCTCCCCTCTCCAACATGTCTATGCACTTTTTTTTCCTCATCTGTCTCCCCTCTCCAACATGCCTATGCACTTTTCTCCTCATCTGTCTCCCCTCTACAACACGTCTATGCACTTTTCTCCTTGTGTCTCTCCTCTCCAACTTGTCTGTACACTTTTCTCCTTATCTGTCTCCCTTCTCCAACATGTCTATGCATTTTTTTCTCCTCATCTGTCTCCCTTCTCCAACATGTCTATGCACTTTTCTCCTCATCTGTGTCCCCTCTCCAACATGTCTATGCACTTTTCTTCTCATCTCTGTCTCTCCTCTCCAACATGTCTATGCACTTTTCTCCTCATCTGTCTCTCCTCTCCAACATGTCTATGCACTTTTCTCCTCATCTGTCTCTCCTCTCCACATGTTTAAGTTTTTTCTCCTCACCCATCTGTCCTCTCTAACATGTCTTAAGATGCATCTCTTTTTGCCATCCCCCCTCTCCAACATGTCTAAACTCCTTTCTGATCATCTGTCTTCCCTCTCCAATGTGTCTATGCCCTTCTCTCCTCATCTGTCGCCTCTCTCCAATGTGTCTATGCCCTTTTCCTCATCCGTCTCCTCTCTCCAATGTGTGTATATGCGCTTTTTCTCCTCTCATCCGTCTCCTCTCTCCAATGTGTATATGCACTTTTCTCCTCATTCGTCTCCTCTCTCCAATGTGTCTATGCACTTTTCTCTTCATTCGTCTCCTCTCTCCAATGTGTATATGCACTTTTCTCCTCATTCGTCTCCTCTCTCCAATGTGTCTATGCACTTTTCTCCTCACTTTGTCTTCTCTCTCCAATGTGTATATGAGCCAGTGACAAAAGGTCGTGCAAGAAATGGGACTTGGGTAACAGAATTTCAAAACTTGAAACAGATAAAAATTTCTGTAATTCTTGAAAGTTACATCTTTCACATGCATGAAAATAGAATGAAAAAGATAACTTGTATTATTCTTTTTCTGATGACATGAAAAATATCAGATCACCCAGTGATAAATCAGTTGTGTTGCTGGACATGAAAAATGTCTGTAACGGTGCAGCAATGCCAGACCAAGGGTTGTGAAACTGTGGCTTTCTGGAACACTGGATGATATTATTAAGATAAGATGATGTTAAAAGTCAGCAGTTCTGTCAGTTTGTAAGTGAAGAATGAGGTAGAGTTTTCATGTCCGTCATCACGTCTGACACCAGCTCCTGTTTGTACATTATGGTGTATTATGTAAACATCCACTACAGCTGCTAAGGAACATAAAACAAGTCAGCCTGCTCATTTCAAAAAAAAAAAGTAAGCATGCATGCACAAGCAGTCAGTGTATCTTTTGTTCATTTAATTCTTGAAACAATGGACAAGGGTCAGTTGTAATACTTTCCTGTATGGACATAAAAAGAATAGTGGATCTTATTTTTTTACAACAGTAAGCATAAATGCAATAAAAACATGAATAAGATCAGTTTCAAAAGCAAACAGGATGGTCAAACCATACTAGTTATTCATTTTTTAAGTCGATCAAATATGAAAAATCGAAGGGAGAACCCCTTATACAGGTGCTTTGGTGATATGAGCCACTGCAGTCCACATGTTTGCGGAAAACCATAAGTGCTCACTGGAACAACTTGATACTGAATTTTAAAAAAGATCAGTTCATAAACAATCAAGAAAGCTTTGCACAATGCTACAGTCTGACTGGCACTGACACAAAAGTTTACAAGGTTTACAAAGCAATTGGAAAAGACAGCCTCACGGGAACTGTATCGTGTAATGTACATATATGTAGTCAAATATATCATTCAGCATAATAAATCATTATTTTTTTTGTTTTATCTTTAAGCGCTACAAATCATCCAGTTAGGCCCATATTTTTTGTTTCGTTTCTGCTTTCTCCTTATAACGTTTAATTCTCTTCCCATCCCCCTTTGTGGATTCTTTCCATTTCTTTTATTACATTTTTGTTTCTTTTCTGCTTTCTCCTTATAACATTTAATTGTCTTTCCATCCCCCTTTGTGGATTCTCTCCATTTCTTTTATTACACTATGTGATCTCTCTCTCTCTCTCTCTCTCTCTCTCTCTCTCTCTCTCTCTCTCTGATGACATCTCAGTAAAAAAAAAAAAGTCATTTCAAAATGTCTTCAATCACCAATTTGTGTGACGGGACATTAAATTATGATGTGTGTGTGTGTGTGTGTGTGTGTGTGTGTGTGTGTGTGTGTGTGTGTGTGTGTGTGTGTGTGTGTGTGTGTGTTTCTGTGGTGTGGGGGGTGGGAGTGGCTTATGGATGGACTGAAATATTACTCCAGGAGTTTTCAGTTGAATGAGATATTTAAAAAAGATAATGATAATGATAACAACACAGAACGCCTTGAATCTGATTTCAAATTAAAACTGTATTTTTTAGACTTGATCAGTCATTCTAGCAGTAATAGCAGTTAACTTATATCAAACTCTTACTTTTCACACTCAACTTTTATGCATTATATGATATAACATCTTTCATGAAATGATACATTTTGAACAACACAATGCTAGAATTTTAGGAAAATATTCACAACCGACCGTAAGTTCACAATATTGAAGTAACTGACCATTGAGACGCCCCCTCTATCACGGTCCGCAAGGTCATAAAGCATAAGAACAACCAAACCTAATTTGTATCGCTTGTGATCAGTTTTACTTTCTTACACGTAAAACGTAAGTGTCAGATGTGATTTCTGGCATTTCCTCGGTGGGGACAGTAGTAACAGCTGAACTGACGGAAATTCAAATGAAGTGATGGGAAACGAAGCCGCCTACGTAACGGTTGGCACTTTCGTGTTCAGCAGTGTTTCGCACATATCTTGAAGGCAGTTAGCGTTCACCACGAGGCCAATCAGAAATGGTTTTTCATTATATTTTGCGCATGTGTGATTCTAAGTGTGTCAGTTGTGTCGAGGTAAACACTGGTGGCTATGAATAAACGTTTACTGATTCTTCGCCTTTCTGACATCGTCTGCTCCTGGTTTTGTGTCCGTTGAAGAACACGTGACCCGGCGAACGGATACAAATTGCAAATGGCTGAAAATGAGCAGTGTGTGGTATATTTTTATCCCCAAAAGGTCGGTGATGTCGATCGGACATGAGCCCAGTGCACAGTAAATTTGTTCTGTTTTTGAAAAATATTCTGACCAAACCGCTAAATCAGTGGATTTACTGTGTCAATGACACACCTCAGTTTTGAAAAATACGAAACGTTGGATCGGACCCGGTAAAATAGAAACAGTAGCGAAATGTTAAAAGGGCATGTCTCTCCGGGACATGACGAAACCACATCTGACCAAGTATTCTTTTGGATTCGACTCAGACTTCACTAAAGAGCAAGTGAATGTGGCTTCAGGATAAAAACGTTGACGAAAATGTAGTTTCATTTCATTTCATGTGTTCAAGTTTTCGTTACGATTCTGCAAGGGCTGTAAGAACATGTTGTTTGCGGTATATCGGCGGATGTCGCATTTCAGCATGGCCGATTTGGGCTGTTTTTTTTCAAATAAAAATCAGTTTGTATCGACACAATCCAGTATATCTCCCTGATATTGTGGCAGTTATCTCTTTAAGATACAAGCAACAAAAATACACCCAAACAAAGTGGGGAAAAATGTTTTGGATTCTCCAATCAAACACACAAGGGTATGCCACCATGACGTTTTGTCACTGACTCACATGCACTTTTCTCCTCATTCGTCTCCTCTCTCAAATGTGTCTATGCACTTTTCTCCTCATCCGTCTCCTCTCTCCAGTGTGTATATGCACTTTTCTCCTCATTCGTCTCCTCTCTCCAATGTGTATATGCACTTTTCTCCTCATCCGTCTCCTCTCTCCAATGTGTATATGCACTTTTTCTCCTCATCCGTCTCCTCTCTCCAATGTGTATATGCACTTTTCTCCTCATTCGTCTCCTCTCTCCAATGTGTATATGCACTTTTTCTCCTCATTCGTCTCCTCTCTCCAATGTGTCTATGCACTTTCCTCCTCACTTGTCTTCTCTCTCTCCAACATGTCTCAGCACTTTTCTTCTCACCAGTCTGACTGTTGAACTGTGAGTAGTTTCCCCAAAACGCTTTCTTCTGTACCCTAATCAACAATGAGAATCAGACATTTGTCACTGAAGATACAATTGCGAAACAAACAAACAAACAAACCAAGGGGAAAAAATCAGCCCAACAGTATTCCAGCAGGCTTCCAGTACTGCTGAATGGTGGTGTAGCAGCCTAGCAGACAATGCACTTCTAAAGCCAGGGATGCAAGAGAATTCAAAGTCCTTGATTTGAGTCTTGTGTGAGCCAAGTTTTTTTTTCCCCTCCTCCAGTAGACCTTAGATGGGGATCTGAATGTTATTCTTTCAGACGAGACGAGAGACTGAGCCATACAAAGCATGCACTTAGCGCAGTTCCAAGAACCTACAACATCAAGACAGCTTTCCCTGGAACTGTGGGTGGTGCGCTGCTGCAGCAGCAAGCTCACAACTGACTTGGACACCCCCAGCATCGACTGAACATGTATGACGTCTCTTCTACCAGCCCGACTCTCTCCCCTCCTGTTTTGCCCTCCCCAACTGACCTGGTTGTTAATGTCAATCAGCTTCTGATAGAGGGGCATCATAGCCTTGAGGTCAGCATCCCCAGGGTTGGCCACGCACAGGATGTACAGCTTGGTGGGGAAGGGGAAGGGCAGAGGAAACTTGGAGTCGGTGCCCTCACGCTGGCTGTAGGTCTCCAGGGACTGTTTGAGGGACCCCTGACCAATGCCGCAACTGCCGTCTGTCACCAGGATCACCTGATCAGGCACACACACAAAACAGGTGACAACAACAGAGGGTCACCTCTCTGGGTCGTGTGTATCATACACTAATGCCAGGTTGATTACAAACTGAAATTAGAAATGATGCACAAAAGCAGCATGAAGGGGATGAACATGCATATAAACCCCCAGCACATAACCAAAAATTCATGCCACATTTGAAGCAAGGATCTTATATCATAAGAATTTCTCATTCACCTGTCCACCACAGTTCTCTAATTATTAATCTGCCTGTTGCGCATCACTTCTTTTTCTGTTTCCACACTGGTTGTTTATGAAGAATTGAATATCAAGATCTAGTGCTTTGACTTGTTAGCTATAGTTCTTCTGAGCACAGTTTGTACAGTCTCAAATAAAAGCTGAAATTTTTTGAAAGTTTTTTCTTTTAATCTTATATCCTGTGCAACTGACAACATTAGTAAGTGAATGTAATGGAGACAGAACATTTAACACAGGACCCCGGGGCCACTAACCTGACCACAATGACTCAGACATTAGTGTTGATAATACAACTTGCATATAAACTAAGATGAATTACTTTAGATGCCCCAAATGTTGTGAGTTGATGTTAATGACTGCATCTTCACAGTATAAATGTTTGATCAAAGTAGTCATTCATAAATGTCAGCAAAAGACAAACGTCCACATGCAATTCAACATACAGGCCATTGTTGGACCTCTCTTTTTCCCTTTCCCTTCCTTTCTTTTTCTTTTTTTTTTCTTTTTTTCAATTGAACCCTCTGGAGCCATGCATACCATATATTATACACTACAAACTTAGACTTCTGTAGAAGAAAGTGAAAGTTGCATCTGCAAGGGAAACAATTGCATCCCTTTATATGGAGGGGAACCTTTGCCAGGATAAAGGTTCCTGCTTCTCAAGCCAGATTCAGGATGCTGACATTCCTTCCTCTTTGACGGTTCATGTGGTTCCCTGAGAGCTCAAACTGCTGCCAACAAAATCCACCCTAATCCAACTGAAAGTAAGTCCATCTTTCTTTGTAGCATATGATTTTAGTATAAGATCATGCTAAATAAAACATACAATGGACAAAAAGTAGAATGCATTTCTGAAGTCATGTAAGATTGGAAGGCTGAAAACAGGTATATCATACATGATATTGTGGCCATGGTGACTTTGCCATGTATCATATATGATACAGCATGGTGGTAGCATGATTTGAAATATACCCATTTTCTTTGTGATATTTAACATTACATCAAGTAAAACTTTTGCAATATAACATCCAAATGTGTATGCATACATTATCTGGATGCAAGAAATGTGTGTATTTCAATTGTATCATGGTCTTTAGGGGGCCTTTTAGACTTGAAATTCCTTTTGTGAGTCTATAGAGATGTCAACTGCTGCTACTTCTCTAGATGACATACTGGATGCTATTGGTATGGGACAACAGTGAGTATGACTCATCTGGTGATGAGTGCATTCCCAGCTGAGAGGAACTGAGAGAGCTGGAGGCCGATAAAATGGATGAGACTCCCAGTAAATCAAGGCGAAAGAACAGAAAGCAGAAAAGGGAAACAGACTGGGATGATGAGCATAACATTCTGCTAGCTGCTATATGCCAAGAATGGGACAGTCATGGTCACTAGGAAGATGAGGATGACATGCCACTAGCTCTTTTCTCCTGGAAGAGAGCTGAGGGTGTGGACCAGGATTTTAGGCTGCTCTCCAGCTGCCTATTTGAACTGACATGCCTTTTCAGCCACCAGCTGCCATGTTTACTGTTGTCCTGAAAGAACCCCTTGATGATGGAAAACTCCAGACATTACTGATGACATGCTGGAGAGACACAAACAGACATCTACTCTATCTAGAATGAAGGCATCAACTTGAAGGCAATGAAGACGAAATTGAAATCTTCATAGGCCAAGACCGTATGGGTCTAGTCCAGCCCAATGTGTTTGGGCATACTGGAAGACCACAACACGAAGTGCCCAGTGTCTTATTTTGTCATTTATTGATTAAATTTTAAAGCAGCAGAATTTTCCTTGAAGTTTTTGTAAGTGCGGGCTCTAACTCTCCTCTTTAAGAAGCACTTTCAAAAACTAATGCGGTTCTTTGGAGCATTTTTGCCTTACTATAATTTGGTAGTTGAGAAGGATAAACTGATTTCAACAGAGGGTACACTGACAGGTGGGGAGTTCAATTCATTCAGAGGGGAGGGGGATGGGAAATGTGCGGTGCCTGTGACCTTGGAGAGTGCACCAATGCTGCACTTACCTGGCAGGGTGCACCATAGTTCCACTCCTCCTGCATGATGTGCTGACACCTGCCAGAGCCGTCTCAATGCATGTCTTGTTGTACAGCTCAACCTTGGTCAGTGCCGTCTTCAAAACTTCATAGTCCCCCGGGTGAAGGCCACAGTACGTTCCCATAGGTAGGAAAATGACATCTGGACCAAGGACGAATTTCAAAATTGTGAGTTTTATAGCACCAACGGGTGGGAAAATAATAGACTGAATTTAACAAAAATAGAAAATCAGGCCTTGGCATCTTGAGTGTATGATTACAAAACAAAAAAATCAACTCATAGTGACATCCTTCTCATGCACACCTGTTATAGTGTGTGTGTGTGTGTGTGTGTGTGTGTGTGTGTGTGTGTGTGTGTGTGTGTGTGTGTGTTGTATGCATTTTGCCATTTACAGAGTATGTTTTACTAAATTATAAAAATGCTAAATGAACAAAAAGAGTTCTGGAAATAAGTCTGATACCGTTCAAGTAAAAGTTGTTGCACATCTTTTAGGCACACTAAAATAAAATGTGACACCAGACTACATATTTGACGAAAAGAGTTACCATAATCTCCAGACTTAACTTATATAAGAGTTGTTATTTTTCCCACAAGAGTTGACAAGGTAGTCTTATATTATCTGAACAGCCAAACGTGTGGTCATTACTATCAAATTCATTTCAGCACCCAAGGGTCAAAGTGCACATGCATAAATTATACACGTTACTGTCACTTATAGTTTTACTGCCAGTTCAACACAACCTGAAGCACTGATGGTTCAAGATGCACATCATGTAAAGCTCGATACACACGACATATTTCAGTTTGGCCTGTTAAGCTGTGTTTATAACTAGCATTAGGCTCATACTGATACAGCAAGGGTACAAACTGCATGCAGCAATGAGCATATTTCACTTTGCTTTTAAAATATCAGGTAAATAATCAAAAACTTTCTGAGTCCGCCATGGGTCAATGATCACACAGCAAACAGTAGACCATACAGAACTCCTTGGGCATATATGATGCAGAAACTGATGTTAACACTGAAGACAACTGTACGAAAAAGAAACAAGCCACTGAAAGCTGCTCCTGATCTGGAAAAATGATGAATGAATTTGAAAGGAGAAATTATGAGATTAATTTCAAAGGTTCAAAAAGCGGAATGGCATGATGACTGGAAGTGGAACTCAACGTGGAGATGTGACTAATCAACAAAATCAGTGAACCCTGCCCTTCAAGTTATTCTATAAGTAACTGAATGAAGCAGATTTTTCCGTAAAATTGAGCGTGTCATACAATTTTGAGCCCCTTGTGCTTATAAAGAAGAAAACAACAACAAGAACAGTTGAACTAAACATTCTGCGTGATTTTTTAAGGAATTATTTGACATCATCTTTTAAAATTAAAAAAAAAAGCAAAAAAAAAAAAAAAAACCAACTACGCACAGAAAAGAAATAATATGAAAAAAGAGAGAAAGGGGGAGGGGGACAGAGAGAGAGAGAGAGAGAGAGAGAGAGAGAGAGAGAGAGAGAGAGAGAGAGAGAGAGAGAGAGAGAGACACAGAGAGAGAGAGACAGAGAGAGACAGAGACAGAGAGCACAGAAGGAGAGTGAATTTACATCCAGAATGACAAATTCTGAAAACAGCAATACTTTTTTTACTTTCAAAATAAAGCCAGATATCAGTAAACTACATTAACATAACCGTTACCAGGATGTGAACTCTAATTTTGCATTGACGCTGATGAAATCCAGTAGAGAGTTGATGCCGTGCACAGCCAGGTGGCGCCGCTGGTACAGCTCAGTGGTGTCAGCCATCTGCACTGGCCTGGCCATGGACAGGGAGACGTCCAGTGCTACAACGGTCGGCATGTCTGCAGACTGACCCCCACATTAACAGTTCAGCCAACACATCAAACCAAAGAAAAACAAAAACAAAAACAAAAAACAAAAAAGGAAATTACTATAGCTGCACAATTTCTAAGGGAGTTTTAACAGGTTATTATACATGTATAATAAACTTTTGCACCCATGCTCCCTTTCTACCAGTGACAGCATATAAGCAATGCTGGTAAAAGTCAATTTAGCTTTCTCTCTGTATATAGGTCGTGCTTTTCTGTAGCCATGTAGGTATCACTGGCTGACCTCCAAAAAAAACACATGCTTTACAGTATTCTTATCACCAAGAGCCTATTGATGCGCAGGTCCCATGATATGTGGAGAGCTAAACAGCTGCCTGAAAATTTCATGCTTCTAAATTATGTAAACTATGCATATTTGGAAAGCTAACCCTTGTTAAGGTTATGCCATGGGGACAGAAGAAGATTTTGATATTGCTGTTACAAGATACACAAATGAGAATAATTTTGGAGAATTTGGTAAAGATTTGCAGACTGGACCCCCACATTAACAATTTAGCCAACAACAAATTAATATGAAAATTGAAATATAATGCTTGGCATGATAAAAGAGACTTTGAATTCATAAACAGAGACACTTCCAAACTTATAGGATAAGCCAGATCATATCTGGGATATGGTGATACTATGTGGTACATATCAAACTTCAAACAGCAATCAGACCTGATCGAGAAGATATGAGAGCAACAAAAGAAAAATTTAGGGACTTTAAGATTGTTCACACGGAGATATGTTTTGGGCACCTGAAACAACTCACTTTAATGACAATCAAATTAAGGGTGGTCTAAATCAAAACCTCCCAAGAATTTCAAACATCTTAATGACATAAATGTATCCAACTTCATGTTATCAAATGGCGATAAAAAATAAAAAAAACAGTGTAACCCAGTATTTACAATTTTATTGAATTTTACAGCACAAATGTTAAAAAATTTTCAGTTACTGAGTTACTCACAAAACTGCACCTTTCTACACCGAACTTTCAACTCATATGATCTAAAGAGCAGAAAATACTATCATCTTCAAATATCTTTTAATTTTAAGGTATGAGAATGGCAAATAACATGGGAGATGAAAGACACTTTTTTCAGGTAGCCAACCAGGCTAGGTTACATAAAAATCTGTAGCCAAATCTAATTTCTTGTAGTTGTAGCAAATGTTTGATTCATGCAATGTAGTGCAGTGGAGCATTTGATTCATTAAAATGTGCAATGGCAATTTCACTGTAATTTCAGAATGGTCACAGGAACAATTCACTGTCCATAGTTCAAAACCTGAAACAAGATAAATTGTTTACAAATGAAGAAAAAAAAAAAAAAAAAAAAAAAGCCAGGAAAATATGTCACTAAGAGTAAAGACTAAATAACTAGACAAAGAACAACAAACAAGTAGGGAAACTCTTGCTCCCATGATATAAAACAAATACATGCTCATAACTCCAAAGAGATGCTGCTTACGACACTGATATGACAGCACAAAGCTAGACACAAGTTTTTCCTCTTCATATTGTGTTGTCTGGATAAATTTGCTTGTTTTTGCCAGTCATGGGTTGTCCATGATAAAAAAAAAATTCTGTTGCTTTTTTTTTTGTGTGTGCGAGGAAAAATGAATGAATGCTACCACAAGTAACTTGAGCCTTGAGGAGAAACAAAAGTCATGCAGTGATTTCTATTGCCTGGAGCCTGGGGACAGGAATGGAGATGGACAACTGTGTAGTACCCAGGTGAAGTGAAAATTGCTGTAAGAGCCAATTTATGGAAAATGTTGCAAGCCTGACTAATTCTGTGAAAGTATTTGGTTACTGGGTGTAGACTCTTACTTCCTGAAACAAGGCATCACACAATACTGAGCTTATTACCCATGACCTTGGATATTTTCAACCAAATGATGAAATAATGATGGGGCAGTAGTATCTAGTTGCTGTTCCATTTTGTCCCCATTTTCTGATTCTCATATTTTATTATATTTTGTGTCACAGTAACAGATCACCTTGGTCCAAACAAACTGATGGACAGAATCTATTTAATATTTCTTTCTTTCTGTAGAGTGTCCACAATCATCAAGTTGATTATTCTGACACTTGCCTGGGTATGACCGTTTTC
>JADBJO010001861.1:347500-367902 GCA_016801955.1 Conus betulinus
TGCTCCAAACACAGTCAAAACCAGATTGTACAAATATATTTTTTAATGCACGTTAACCAGGGAGACACAGTTACTGCGCTATTGTGCAAATGCTATGAAAGAATAGAACCTAACCGACATTTTTTTCAACAGGAAATTGAACCAAACTAGCCCCAGATAAAATCATTCGGACAAAGACTGTAACTGATAAAGGGTAACGTCCTGTTTCGCCATAAATCATGTTTGTCATTGTACTTCTTTTTAAGCGAAATATATATTTTTAAAATCTTAGCTGAAATTTATTATCAATAATATTACATTTTCGTATCCCTATATTTCACAACCATATGATAATACTGGAACAATCTTTTTATCAAATAAATCTAAAATAAACATGAATAGGTAAATCGTTTGTTTTGCCTATTGTATCAATTTAAACATGGCTATGACGCTTTATCAACAGTGTTTTTCTTACATTTAGCAAAAGAACCCATTCGATTAAAATTTACCCCTAGATATTTGAAGCTGGTGACAACATCAACTTTTTCATTGCCATAATGAAATGTGTCCTGTTTATTGAGCCTTGCACTGTTAAATATCATTATTTTAGCTTTAGCAGCATTAACAGTTATCTTCCCCTTATTACAATATAAAAGCAAGGATTCTAGCGCTTTTTGCATTCCCATTTTTGTCTCTGAAAATATAATTGTGTCATCTCACACACACACACACACACACACACACACACACACACACACACACACACACACACACACGCACGCACGCACACACACACACACACACACACACACACACACACACACACACACACACACACACACACACACACACACGCATGAGCACACTGACATAGGCCTGACAGAGAGTTCTTTTCACAGGACAGAATCAGATGGTCCCACTGTGCTACCTATGAAATGTCTATATTTTTCTCTTTAATGTCCTTTTCTCTATCCGTACATGTGTCCCTACCCCCATTCTGCCTCTGAGTGTTTCCCCCTCCTCTCCCCCTTCCCCCTCCCCTTCCCCCTATATCTTAGATAAATGTTTACTAAATCGTTATCTTGAAGATGGAGGCATTGTTTGCCAGGACTGATTTCCATCCACATCTTATTTTGCTCTCTCTCTCTCTCTCTCTCTCTCTCTCTCTCTCTCTCTCTCTCTCTCTCTCTCTCTCTCTCTCTCTCTCTCTCTCCCTCTCTTTCTCTCTCTCTGTGAGTGAGTATACTTTCAAGAACAGATTTGCCAGTGTATGATTCCTTGCTAGTCCTAGACTACAAGTGGCCTGCTCTCACGACGATCTGCATGGGAAGTGACCATTTTCCGTTTGTATCAAAATCTACAACACACTGCATTTTACCAGAACACCTTGATTTTAGAATAGTTACCTGGGACTCAAAAAAATGCTCGGAAAGAACTGATGACGGAAGAAGCTCTACATAGAGTAGACCGTATTAAATGAGCCAAAGCAAATTCCGAAACAGCTTAAAAAAAACAACAACAACAAAACAAAAAACAAATGCCCCAAACACCTTGATTGTACTCTGACTGCCAACAAATTAAAACTCACCTGAACAGTAAATAAGTGGGGTAGTCTTTGCTCCCATAAGGAAACCTAAACACAGAGTAACTTTTATTCAAGACTGGCACAGCCTTTTAAACTTGAATAAAGTCAGACAAATACAAAGACGAACAATCTAATAGTGGGGGAAAAACAAGCGCAGGCCAACAACTAAATTGTCTTCATAGTAATGACTTGGCAAAACTTTGAACTTACGGGTGTGTGTGTGTGTGTGTGTGTGTGTGTGTGTGTGTGTGTGTGTGTGTGTGTGTGTTAAGTTCAAAGTTTTGCCAAGTCATTACTATGAAGACAATTTAGTTGTTGGCCTGCGCTTGTTTTTCCCCCACTATTAGATTGTTCGTCTTTGTATTTGTCTGACTTTATTCAAGTTTAAAAGGCTGTGCCAGTCTTGAATAAAAGTTACTCTGTGTTAGGTTTCCTTATGGGAGCAAAAGACTACCCCACTTGTTTACTGTTCATTGTTTGCTGTTCCCTGCCTCATTTCATTTCCGATAAAACTCACCTGTAAAGGCTTCAACACATTGCGTGTGCCGCAAAAACCATCAGCGACAGACGTTCGAGCCCATCAAAGACTTCGAGCCGAATCAAAATATTGTCACAAAATTAATGTGCAAGTGTCAGTCTTTGAGAAATTTTTCTTCTCCAAGTTTCAAAGCAAAAACTTTATAAGTAAAATGTATGAGAAATAGTCCTGAAATTAAAAGGAAAAAGTCTGAAAAAAGGGAAAAAACATCAGCCCATCTATCTATCACCTCATACTAGCAGATGTTTTGATGACCAACAGTTGCCAATGTACTGGGTTCTAAACAAACATTCTCCTCCTGTCCTAAATCTGCTGTCTTTTTATCTTTCTCTCTTTCCCTTACCTTACCTTACCTTACTTCACCTTACCTTACCTTACCTACCTTACTTACCTTACCTTACCTTACCTTACCTTTCCTTTCTTTCTTTCTTTCTTTCTTGCTTGCTTGCTTTTGTGTCTTTCATTCATTCGTTCATTCATTCATTTATTATTAATTAATTGATTGATCGATTGATTGATTCATTCATTGTTTCTTTCTTTCTTTCTTTTTTTTTTTTTTTAACGCCATAACCCGTGAAATGGATATTGAAATTTATTTGAAATCTAAACAGTTGAAGAAAAATATACAAACAAACATAGCAAACATAACAACGACAAAAAGAGCACAAGCAGTAAAGGTGAAATAGAAGGTAAGAATAATATATGTTTAATGAAAAAAAGGCAAAGTTTATGAGGCTAAAAACACATACACATACTCATTCATTTGCGAACCCTTTCACAAATATGTTAATTACTACTTCATCCATTTTGTCTTAGACATTTCAGAAAGTAGTGTAAAGGCAGCTCTCGAGTCTAGGAGAAGCAGCTGTGGACGCTGTGAGCAGAGAAAGTTCCAGGTGAGCTACATAAAGTTTTGCTCCTTTCAAGCAAAGGGAATGTATTAGTGTCAGTTCGTTTTCACCTATCACTTGTTCGAAGAATGTTGTCTCCCTTTTGTCAAACAAAGACGGCCTATACCCACCTTCATGTGTCAAAAGCGAACCTGTGTTGACTGCTAAATTGAGCAACAAACAGCAGCGTACACTAAAATATGATATCAGATTACTATATTTCATTACAATACAATTCCATACAACACACCAGACACAACATAGTTTGACTACGTACCACTACAATGCCACGCTCGCAATACAAAGCAATACACTAAGAAAAACAATAAGTCCGCAACACTGACGATTCAGTCCAGTACGATGCAATACAATATACACCACTGGTATAATACAGGACCGAAAGCAGGGGTAGGGAGGTTCCGAAATTTCTGAACTCTCTTCCTCCAGCCTCGTCCCCCCCCCCCCCCCCCCCCCCTCCCTCCGCCCCCCTTCAGTTTGGTAGGCGCTCTGCCGCGGTTTCGAGTTTCCCTGCCGTTCCGTCCGCCTAATCCACTGGAGGAGGTTCTTCTTCCACCCCCACCCCCCACTACCCCATCAGTCAAATACCCCATTCGGAGCCCCGTCTCTTGTAACTGATCCGGTCCTGCAATACGATAAAATGATACCATGCAATACAATAAGGAACAATGCCGCGCGCTACATTGCAACACAACTGTCTCGGCATAAAACAGCACAATTAAAACAAGGCGGCCAAATTCGCTGTGCAATGATTGAAGAATGCACAAACTAAAAAGTAAATCTTTCATTTGATCAGACAGTACAATTCACACAAACGTCGCAATCCGCAGGGCAGTAATTAAAGAATAAAACAATAGTAGACTGAGTCAGCCTTTTTTTTTTTTCTTTTCTTGAATCAGTATATACAATTCTTAAGAATAGGTTGAATAAAAAAAAGACAAAGTTTACGAGGCTAAAAACACATACACATACTCATTCATATGCGTGTGAATGAGTATGTGCGTGTATTTTTAGTCTCTAGATAACATGACTCTTTGTGTTCCACTCTTGTGGTGACGTGGACGTGGTGAGCAACGAACTTTTACAGCTGAGCTGATTGCATTAGTTATGGCATTGCATCATGATAACAGTTTACTGAAGACAATCGGTAACATTTTTTTGTCGATTTTAAAGCAGCACTGTGCGCCATGTGTAGTGAATGGTACAGAGATCATCATTTTATTACCTTGGGGGAAAAAAAAAAACCCAAAACGAAACAAAAACTAAAACAAACTTTGTCCGTTGTGTTATCATGAAGGGCTGAAGCTTTACTTTTTGATGAGTTCTCTCTCTCTGTGGAATATTCATGAAAAAAAAAAACAACTAGCAGCAGATGAAAATGGTAAACTAGACGTCAGAAAATCCGCTCGTTCAGCGGTGTTATCGGTACCATTGTCATTAAATGAAGTGTGTCGTATATTTTGAACGAAGAAAACAAAACAAAACTGTCTATGGTTGATCATTTTCACTTGTTTTCCTCAGGTCCGAGACATATTGTCCGTTTGTCACTTGGAGTGGACTCAGTGGATGAAAAGTAGATACTCTAAGCATTTAAACTGCATCTATGGTGGGTATTCATCCATTCAAAACACATTCACCTAGCTAAACACACAGCCAAAGGTTATTGTATTCATAAAGTCGCATCTTCTGGATTCACTGAATGATACATACATACACACATAAATAACAGGCCTACATACAAACATACATACATGCATGCATACATACAAACACATACATACGTATAAACATACATCATGTAATGTATTTAATTTGTTGACAGTGATACTTGGTACATTTCAATGCTGTTGTTTGGTGCTTGATTGTTATCTTATTTTCGTGTAATATCACAACTGAGCGAAAACACGTGAAATAAACGGTCATTCTTGGGGGTGACCTCACTTTCGATTTCCACTCCACGTCTGAGCCCTTGGTGAGTTTTGTGTCGAGCTTGTCAGTAGATCAGCAAGTACATGGGGGCAGTCGCCGGACAGACGTGGAGGCGCCCTCCAGAAAGGATGTCCACTCACGCTGTCTCTGCAATAAGCGATTATTGTCTTCATTAAGGGGCTTACTATGTGGCGTCCTGCACATGCTGCATCAGAAAAGGCACCGCAGAACATCGCCGAAGTGAATCGGCAACAGCGCAGTGTCTCCTCTGGGGGGTTGCATCATGGCGATCTGGATATGGAATGCTCCTCGGTAGGATGATAGTATCGGGGCTGCGGCGAGACAAAGCTAAGATGTATCTAGGAACAGGGAACCAGAAGGAGCAAGATGGGGTAATGTTATCGAAGTGGCACAGAAGCTGACCAAAACAAACAATAAATAAACAAACAAACAACATGGGGACATATGGTCTGGAACTTATCTCGGGTCGAGGGAGGGAGGTGCAGGGGGGATCAGAGAGGCGACAGTGGGATGGGTGGAGAACGGAAAGGACGAAAGTTCACTCTTTTGATTGTCTAGTGTATCTCCAGTCTATACGGGACCTTTTTCTTGCCTGCACGTGAGTGAGATTACTCCCATGCCATTTCAGTGGCAATATTCCCGCGTCACACACACACACACCACACACACACACAAAGAATTTTATATAAATTTGTATCGCACTGCTGAGAGATCGGAACAATGAATTTAAACAGCCGGAGCAACAGCAACAACATATATTCATAAAAAAACTGTAGCCAAGAGCAAAAGAATTGGCAGATAGGTATTTTGCATCCGGGATTTGTGAAAAAGAATTCTTCTCTCAAGGGATTAAAAGGACGTTAATTCAATAACTAGGATTAGCAAAATAATGCCCGCCCATTTTCACACACATCGAACACTGGCAAATGTGGCAATCCTAAAACCCACAAACGGGCTGTCAGGAGGAGAAAGACCATAGTGAAAGAACGATCACTCTTGTTGTCTGGTGGCCAGGTGTGGAATTGGAGCAGTGAACTCGGCATGATCTGACCTCTTTCGCACGGGTGTAAATCGATCATTTTGCAACTCACACCATTTGTTGGTGTTTTATATTGCGAGTTGATTCAAAGGGGAAAAAAAGGGGGGTGAGGTGAGAGCGAGCTGTTATCCACCACGACACCTTCGTTTTCATTCAGTGACGGCGAAGTCCTCACCTGAAATCTTGTAAAGGTGCGTTTGTACTTTGATTCAGAGAGAGAGAGAGAGAGAGAGAGAGAGAGGTGGAAAGGGTGCGGGTTGGAACTGAAAACTTGGGAAGTTCAGGGTGTGTATATCGGCAGGGGTGGTGGTGTGGTGCGGGCGGGGGGGGGGGGGGGGGGGGGGTTGGGACAGGGGCGTGGGTAGGTGTGGGGAAGGGGGAGACAGGGAGTGGGGGGACAAGGGGTAAGGAAGCCTTAAGGGTGGCTTTGAGCCCTGAACGGAAAATCTGACGGGGACAAAAGTCAGGCTGAAGGTGAAAAGGACGTCTATAAATATGCTTTCGTTTCGTCATTTGCTAGCTTACTTTTAGTTTTAAACAAAAAAAAGGTTTAAGAATGACCCAAAAATTCGCTATAAAAATAGAGATTTGGTCCTTTTTAACACTCAACTAAAAACAAGAGGAGACAGAGAATTACTGGGCCGCCAAACAAAGAACTAACTAAAATTACAAAAACAAAAGCAACACGTTTGGACCTATTTGGTCTCTTTCATGCAAGAAAAATAACATTCAGACAACGAGAACGAAAGACAAACTGACAGTCACTTATCTCCTCAAATTGATTGCAGGAGAGTTACATAAGTGTTTGTGCTTTCTCTCATTGTCTTGAATATTATTTGTCTTGCATGAATAAGACAAAACAGGTCGAAACCGCGTCGTGTTTGTTTCAAAACGCGTTGTATTTGTTTTGTAATTTGTTTGTTCTTTCGTTTGGCGGCGCAGTAATTCTGTTTTTGCTCTTGTTTCTATTTCCGCCTACACTCAATTCTGTTTGAATTCAACCAAGAAGTTGTCACTCTCGTACTCGACGCTTAACATGAAGCCGGTTCCAAAGTTTCATCATACTACTGCAGTGACATGAGAAATTGCGTTGGCCAGATTGCAATGCTGTTTGAAGCGATCCCAGGGCTTTGATTCCAAGTTTCACACTGCCAGACGGACAGAGAGCCTGGGGCAGCATGAAAACTCAGCAGCCTGCTAGTATCAAGCAGAAAGGGTTTGTGTTGATCTGCAAGTCTTAGGGAGTGCTCGCAGATCGATTCTTCAGGAGGAGGAAAAGAGGACTGAGGCCGTTGCCTCCGCTTGATGTGTGATTGCATCTGCCTGCGTGATTAGAGGGCCGGACGTCCCGCACCTATGAGAAAAGGGTAAGGTTGTTATGAAGCTGGTTGTGTGGAGTTCGGGTGTTTTATATGTGAAGCGGGGGGTCTGTCTGTGTATCTGTAGTGTGTGCTTACTTTCTCTCCGTTAGTCTGTCTGTCTCTTCTTTTTGTTTTCCCTTAACCGGTGGCAGATGCAATAATAAATACAATCTCTCTCTCTCTCTCTCTCTCTCTCTCTCTCTCTCTCTCTCTCTCTCTCTCTCTCTCTCTCTCTCTCTCTCTCTCTCTGTGCAGCCTCGAAAGGATCCTGTGTGGTCGGATGCCTAATGTAAAACTGAACCCGAAACTCTCTCCCAGTGTGTATCCACACGCTGTTGCCTCGCTTGCAAATTCATGACTGCCGTCTTCGTAATTGTCTTTGTTTGTTTGTTGGTTACAGTGGGTGGATACTGTATAGACCAGTGGAGACGTGTCTTTAGGGAAATCTGATGTTGATAGTATGGTGGTAAAATAAACAGAGAGAAAGGAAAAACGACAGAAAAGAGTTTATGGGTGTGGTCTAAGCGATCAGCAGAATATACTGACCTGTTGCCTTTTTTTTTCATTCTGATGTCCTCTACTATTTTCTCTGCCTTTACGGAACAGTCTCAGGTCTTTGTTCTGGCATCTTTTCTGCACTTTTTAAAACTGACAATTTATGGACATGTTAGCATTTTTGTCTCGTGAACTGGCCACCAGGCACGGAACATTGCACACCCTGTCCAGGCTAGACGCTTACTGTGCATTCTGTTTGCCCACAGGGCTTTTCCTGTGTGTTTTGTGCCATCTGAAGTTTTTTTTTGTTTTACTGTATTAAATCTTGTCGTGAAAAAAATCATGGGAATGCCTGACACTAAGAAAAGAGGCTGGAGGGGGAAAAGGGGAGGAGAGAAAAGGGTCTGGTTTGATATAGCCCCCTGATGATTGGTTCATGAACTAAAGAAAGAGGCCGGAAGGGACAGAGGGGAGATGGGAGAGGGGCTGCTGGGGCCTGTCGTTGGCTGACTCTGTGAATGGGGTGCAGTGTTCCATTCTTTTGTTGAGCTAATTAGGGTATTTCCGCGTTCCTCATCTCAATTTATTGAATACTCCAATCTGATGCCCATTTACGCTAGGAAATTTAGCAAGAAACCTAAAGCGGATACCAAAGAATATGGGTCCTTAGTTGCAGAAGTTAGAGATCGTGTGATTTAGATGCTCAGCCTCTTTCATGCTAGTAAAAAAAAGTCGGCATTTTCGCTTTTAAAGCTAGATGAATTGTTTAGCTACCATATCATTAATCGCTTTTGATGTTGTTGGTTTTTCAAGATAGGTCTACAATCTTTTTTTTTGGATGTAACCTGTTCAGAATAAGACGTTTTTTTTTTTCCACCCTGTATGAATGTGACAACCCTGAAACGCCTCTTTATGATCGGCTGGATTGTAATAACAAGCACTTGAAACCTGTGTTGACGACAGTTCTTGACATGTTACAATACGTCTTGGCCAGTGTGCGTGCCAGGATGTTGATATTTCCCGTGGTGCAGCTGTCAAACTAGGTTGCGTGTTTCCACCACCTCAGCTATTTTCATGGTTTTTTTCACGACATTTCGCCACCGCTGTCCACACGTGGCAGGCAGGGGAGAAAAATTAACTCTTGAATGGCGGCAGAGGTTTTTTTTAACACCTTTGCGTCATTGACCTGATTTAGTTGTTGGACAATTTAATCGGATTACGAGACTAATTGAACGAATTTGAGAGAAAAGTCTAAACGCAGATTGCCAACTTCAAAAACCACCATTCAAACCATTCAAACAACGTTGTAGGTGTAAAGCTTTTGGTATAATGTTCCATGGAGCAGTCAGATGGGGTTTGGGGGTAAGGTCTTTTCACGCAGATTCACGCTGTACTTTCAACAGTTAATTTGGATAAAACTACATTTTCACATATAACTGTCACAAATCTTGCCAACTTTCAAAACCACCATCCAAACAATGTTGCAGGTGTAAAGCTCTTGGCATAATGTTCCGTGTAGCAGTCTGATGGGTTTGGCGTAAGGTCGTTTTCTTTCACAGCAATTGCGAACACAAGCAATTCGGGATTTTTGACACAAAACATATCACACACTGAAGCGAATATTATTTTAACAAGCCCCACCAAACTTCGTTAAAATGTAAGGGTATTTGTACAAAATTAAGTTTTTTTTTTCTTCTTATCAGCCGTCTCTCTCGCTCTCTCTCTATCTCTCTCTCTCTATCTCTCTCTCTCTCTCTCTCTCTCTCTCTCAGTCATCCTTGAATATTCCAAACAAATGTGAGAAAGTTACCTCTCTATTTCCGTATGAGGTTCTACGGCCACTCGTCTTCTTGGTGCCTGAGCAATCTGTCAGAAATTGTGTGTCACAAATCTGCGGGTTTCAGGGGAAAAAATGGATACTAAAACCGAAAAGAAGAAATGATTAGGCTTAATTCTTGGACATGATTGTTTCCCTTGAATGAAAGGGTTTTTGTTAAACTCGGAGACCTCATACCAAACATGGCTGCAAGCAAAAGAAAAACAAACTTGTTTGGAACAGCAGACCTTGTTCCTTGACACCAAAATGCTTGGTATCCCTGTCACATATATATGAAAACACATGGAGCAAATCTGATTTCTTTCACACACCTCTTTTCGCCTTTTCGTTTTCACCACAATATCTTACAAGGATTCTAAACAAAAAGTCCCTTTGAAAAAAAAAGCATAAACATTAGATCTGCATGCTGATGACTTTTGCAATTTCGAGTCATATCAACGAACCAAAATTGTCACATGAATGAACTACTCCTCTAACGTTCAGTGATTTATTCACCTATAATCCATTGCCGGTTGTAATTTCACCAAGAAGAACTTGTATTTTTATCACTATTTATTGTTATTGTAGCTGATTCCAATTATTCTTCTAAGCGTTTCATGCCTGGTTCTTAATTTTGTTGCTTTTTTTTTCCCCTTGATGTAGTGGCGATGCAAGTTACCCTCCGCCAATCTGGTACAACACCAAAACACACAAGACACCAACACCCCAACTACCACAACCCCCAACCCATCTCCTTCGCCAACCCCCTACACACCCACAAACACCACACAATCAAACAACAAAACCCCCCAACACACAACACCACACACACACACAAAGACAACCACCCCACCCACCATCCTCTCTCCTCCTCTCTCTCTCCTCACTCCCCCTCTCCTCTTCTCTCTCTCTCTCTCCTCCTCCCCTCTCTCATCCTCTCTCTCTCTTCCCCCGCTCCGTCCCTCTCTCCTCTCCTCTCCATCTCTCTCTCCTCTCGCCTCTCTCCCTCATCTCCTCTCGCGCCCGCCCTCTCTCTCTCTCTGCCCCTCTCCGCGCTATCCTCTCGCTCTCTCTCTCCCTCCTCCTCTCTCTCGCTCGCCTCCGCCATCTCTCTCTCTTCTCTACCTCCTCTCCTCCCGTCCTCGTCTCTCCCCTCTCCGCTCCCGTCCTCTCCTCCCGAACTCTCTCGCCCGCTCTCCACTCCTCTCCTCCTCGCCTCCTCTCCTCCTCCGTGTCCTGACCGTCGTGTATGCTGGGGAAAACAAGTCGAATTTGGGAGGGAAAGGTGTTTCCACGCTCCCCCACGGTCAATGCTCGCGAACAGACGGTATAATAAGTAGCAGGTAGGAGTATAATATAGCAACGAACAACCAGTATGCCTCGTCAGAGTTTAACACAATAAGAATTTCCAGCTTGTATCCTTCATTCGGTGTCACACATCATGGCTAATTTTGGTGATTGGGAGGGTGTAGCGGGGGGGGGTGGGTGGGTGGCATAAGCTAGCTGGTGAGCTAACGTGTTGTTCCTGTAAGTGAACCAGCTGACACCGCAACAGAAACACATCTTCAACGTTCATCAATAAATAGTTTTTCCTTACTTTTTTGTTGTCAAACTTTTTCCTTTAAAAAAATTCAAAGGAATCGATCATTTTGAAAGAAAACTGGTACTTCAAACAACCAAACATTTTCAAAATCCTCATCTTTGACAACTAACTTTGTTGTCTTTAGCGATTCCGGTAATTATGAATATAATATAACAGCGCGAAGTTGTTTATTTACTGAGAAAAGTGTTATTGCGGTCGTCTTAATTTTCTTGTTCTTCTCGTTCTTCTTCTTGTTTTTTGTTCTTCTTGTTCTTGTTCTTCCCGAAGGGGAAAAAGCACTTATAAGTCACACATGATGTTTATTGTATAGCATAAAGTGTCTGTCTACAAACTTCTACATGTGGAATCGGCGCTGCTCTCCCACGCGCTGACTACATACATCTTGGATTTGTATGGAAAGAGAAATGTGCAGATAGTGCAAACGTTTGGAGGTTATTATGTAGCGACATCGACAGTCCTGAACGAGATCTTGATGACTTCGTAGCTGAGGCTATGCATTCTTAAAAAAAAGACGAATTGGAAGCTGTGTGAACCCGCCCCCCCCCCCCCCCCCCCCCCACCCACAGACACACAAAGGTAATTGCGGTTAATCTCATGATGACCCAGTGTGTGTGTGTGTGTGTGTGTGTGTGTGTGTGTGTGTTGTGTGTGTGCTCTTCGATATCAATGAATAAGATCATTGTTTTAAGGGGCTTAACTGCTAAAAAAGAAATACCCCCCTCTCTCTCCTCCTCTCTCTCTCTCTCTTAGTGCGGGTTACATTCACGTTTTCTTATGCGTTTTTCGGGACAATTCGAAGGCGTAGCCTTTCATTAATTATACGATCAGTCTACTTGTCGCCTGCATGTTTTTGATGTCAATACTGACTCGCCGCCCAGTCTCCTTGGGGCTTAAGCACCAGCCGATTGATTAAAACGGCAGCTTTGTTCCCTGGAGCCGCGCTTGCAGGGGCAGGGGATTAGGGCTTTGAAGAGTCTGATTCGGTACAGAATTAGCCTGTCTCCGCTCTCGAGTGGCCGCTGGAGTTAAGTCACACATATGATTTTGGTCTTACTGGTTTTTGTTCGATAGTTGTCGACTTTAGTGCTATGCTTTTTATGTCCTGACTCTTTGTTTCTGCGTGTGCGTGCGTGCGTGCGTGCGTGCGTGCGTGCGTGTGTGTGGTGTGTGTGTTGTGTGTGTGTGTGTGTGTGTGGTGTGTGTGTGTGTGTGTGTGTGTGTGTGTGTGTAGAGAGAGAGAGAGAGAGTGTGTGTGTGTGTGTGTGTGTGTTGTGTGTGTGTGTGTGTGTGTGTGTGTGTGTGTGTGTGTGAGAGAGAGAGAGAGAGAGAGAGAGAGAGAGAAGAGAGAGAGAGAGAGTGTGTGTGTGTGCGCGTGTGTGTGGTGTGTGCACGCGCGTGTGTGTGCAAGTGTGTGTGGATGTATGAGTGTTCCTGTTGCTCTTCTGATAGTATCTTCTGTTGGTCACCTTTCCAATACTGCAAAGCATAGTCCAGTCACACAACGCGACATCAGAGCTACCCTCTGTTAAAGAAACACACATACACTGTCCTATCGCAATTTCAGGTGTTCTCAAAGAGAGGCCTGTTTCCTCACACCCTGCACAGACAACGGTGTGTGTCCCTAAAAAAACATCACGGAGAATGACGGGTAGAGATCAAGACATATTGAAATCTCTCATGGAGGACTTTCCGTATCACTCAATACCTCTGTACCCCTAAACATTTACCAGGGATGCAGAAACTGTATGTTGAAGTGACGGAAACAGAACCCTGACCCTGTCTCGTAGTGATCCTCGCCGCGCCCACACCCTCTCACCCTCAAATGGAAATACCCCTTCCTTTTGTGTGAAAATACTGCAACAACACACACACACGACACACACACCACAACACACACCACACACCCACACACACACACACACACACACGACCAGACCACACACACACCCTGCCGTTAAGTTATATCGTAACACTAGATTCGTATAATCTTCTCGCTTTACGTGATCCACGAGCAACCTTTTCTTTCTTTTTTCTTCTCTCCTCCCGCCTTTCCTGTCTGGGCTGTCTCCCCATTGTCGGTCCTGTCCTGTCCTGGTCCGTCTGTGGTCCTGTCTGTGTCTTTTGGTGTTTTTCCCCCCCCCCCCCCCCCCCCCCCCCCCTGTCGTCCTCCCCCCCCGTCTCCCATCTTGTCCGTGGGTCTCTCCCCTTCGCCTCCCTTCTCCTCTCTCTCCCTCTCCTCTCACTCACTCTCCTTCCTTCGCCCTCTCTCTCTCAATACGACTCCCTCTCTCTCGTCTCTCTTCTCTCTCTCCTCCTCTCTCTCTCTCTCCTCTCTCAATGGGCTGCATCATTCCTGTAATCTCCTAGGAGCCCCTTCGCTTTTCTTTTTCAGTTATTTTTGCAATGAGCTTTACAACTACGTACACCACGAGCAACATTTTCTGTCGTTGTCATTTTTTTTTTTTTCTTTTTAATAGGCCTCGAGAGCACGTGGTCCATATGCACTATTTCGGTTTTGAAAGAAAAATGTTAGGCCTGATATGCACATAGTGCACAAGAATCTTTTTTTTTTTTTCTTTTTCTTTTCTTAATTATTCTTATTTCTTTTTGTTTTTGATGGATTTAGGATGCACGAATGTCACAAGCACCTTAATTTTTTTTTTTTATTATTATTTTTTTTTTTTTTACTTTTCGTTCTTATCTTTTCTTTTTATTTTTCCCCTCTTTCTCCTCTCTCACCCTCATTCTCTTCCTCCACTCTCTCTCCCTCTCCTCCGTTCTTCTCTTTCCGTGTCTTAGTCAGTTCAGTTTCAGTGGTTTTACTTAAAGTCTGTTCACCATTGGTGATATTAGACGAAAAATATTTAAAAACGTCCTCTCTAACTAACAAAGCTTAACCTCAAAGATAAAAAATAACAACAATAACTTTTTGAATTAGTGGTAAAAATAAACACGCATCAAAGCACTTTGGCAATTTTAGATTGTGCGATAATAGTAGCAATGTTTTATGATAGAAGGGCCGGACAATATTTGACTGCTTTCCGTGTCTCTGTCTCTGTCTGTGCCTCGGAATGTGTTTCTCTCTCCCCTGTATCTCTGTCTCTGTCTCTGTCTGTGTCTGTCTCTCTCTCTCTCTCCCCCCGATCTTATACACTCCCGCGTATGAAAGCAAGGTTTGCTTTGTATTTAAGTGTCATGTATTCAGCCATCTTGAGTGTACTTATTCCTCATAGTATTAGGACAGCCCATCCCTGTTCAGAACCATCTTGCTTTACTAAAGCGGTATCGTTAAATAAGTTACCTTGTTCCTATACACAGTCCTCAAATTCCGAAATGTAATGTGATCTTGATTATTTACAGTTTTCTGATGTCAAAATCTTCGTTATGTTTGTTATTCATCCTTTAATTGGTCTATCCCTTTCTAGAGGGCCATTGCTGTCTGAACTAACTGTCCCCGCCGTACCTCCTCCCTTCCTCTCTCCTTCTCTCCCCCTCTCCCTCCCCTCTCTCCCCCCATCTCTCTCTCATGTGTGTGTGGTGGTGTGTGTGTTGTGTGTGCGCGCGGCGCGCCGCGCGCTGCTGCGTGCTGTGTGGGTGTTTGTGTGTTTGTGTGCGGTGTGTGTGGTTGTGTTGTGTGTGTGTGTGTGTGGTAACGACTGTGTGTCCGCGTGCGTGCGTTCGTGATGCTTGCGTGCGTGCGTTGCGTGCGTGTGTGTGTGTGTGGTGTGTGTGTGTCCGTGTGGGCGTATGTGTGTGTGTGTGGTGGGATATGGCGCCGGCGCATGTAATGAGATTTAGTTTGTTCTTTGTCTGGTTCGTCTGGGGGGGCCTGTGTGGGGGTCGCATGCGTGGGGCTTGGGGGTTGCTTGGCCGCGATGTCTGGTCGGGACTGTGGTGTGTCTGCTCCTGCGGTGGTGCTTGGTCTGTCGGGTGTGATGTCGGGGTGCTGGTTCTTCTGTTGGGTGTGTCTGGTTCTGTGTGGTGTCTGCGCGGACATAAGTACCTGGTCGTCTGGTTCGGAGGTTCGTCAGTCTGTCCCCTGTCCTCTGGTGCTCCAGTTGTCTGGTCCCTGGTGTCGGTCAGAGGTTCTGTTCGTCCTGTCAGTCGGTCTGTCCTGTCTGTCTGTCCGTCTCTCTCTCTCGCTCTTCTCTGCTCTCTCTCTCTCCCCCCCCCCCCCCCCCCCCGCACCTCAGAGGGATGCTGTCTGTATTTCTGCTGATCACGATAGAGCAATACTAGGCACAGAGGCAGAGAGGTACTTAGTAGAGGGCCTCGGCTGCCTGTAGTGGTCGTGTCGAGGAGTTAGGCCGCTCCGCTGGTGGTGCTAGGGCAAATCTCATCGAAGCGAGTCGGATCGTCATAGCCTTTAATCCGCTGACTTCTTTCTCACACTCTTTGCGAGGTAGCAGGTCAGGGCAACTGGGACCTACCCCCCTCTGGGCCTGTTGTCTACTACATTTCACACATATGTGTGATACATATGTACATAATGCAATGTACACACATGCGAGAATACATAGAGTATACAATTGATACATGCGTACATGTATACTTACATATGTACTTACGGGTTTTTTTTACGTCTTGCTTTACCGGTATATGGTTGTATGTATGTATGGAATTTTTTTAGTATACCCTACACAAACGGTATGTATGGTCTGTTATGTTATGTATGGGCCATATCCTATGTATGTATGTATGTATGTATGTATGTATGTATGTATGTTATGCTATGTATGTATGTATGTATGTAAATGTATGTCTCTCTCTCTCTCCTCTCTCTCTCTCTCTCTCTCCACACACACACACACAACACACACACACACCACACACACACACACACACACACACACACACAACACTACATTTGTATATACATACTACATCTATACCTATCTATATCTTTCTATCTATCAATCTACACACACACACACACACACACACACCCACACACACACACACACACACACACACACACACATATATATATATATATATATCTGTATATATATATATGTGTGTGTGTGTGTGTGTGTGTGTGTGTGTGTGTGTGTGTGGTGTGCGCGCGCGCGCGTGCGCGTGTGTATACATATAACATATATACATACATACATACATGCAAACATACACTCGCAGATGTTTACATACGTGCATAAGCATACTGTACTATGCCTAATTATGTGCATAACTTTCATCAGTTTCTACCTACCTCACTTCCTAGTTACACACCTACATGTATATGTACATTATGTAAACATGCAACCTACATCTATCTGGCCTGCATCGAACTACAGCCTTGCCTACTCCCCACCCTCTCCCTCCTCTCTCTACCTACGTACCTACCTGCGTACCTGCCTACGTACGTACCCTGCGTACCCTCTCTCTCTCCCTCTTGTGTGTGTGGTGTGTTGTGTTGTGTGTGTGCTGCGTGCGTGTTCGTGCGTGTGTTGTGTGTGTGGTGTGTGTGTGTGTGTGTGTGTGTGTGTGTGTGTGTGTGTGTGTGTGTGTGTGTGTGTGTGTGTCTGTGTGTGTCTGTGTCTGTGTGTACACAAATGGTCTTTAGCGCAACACATTTTGTTTAAAAAGTATGCGTTGTTTTATAGCCCAGCTGACCACAAGGAGCCATATCAGGGGTTCAAAGACAGGGTTCAGAGAGAGAGAAGAGAGAGAGGAGAGAGAGAGAGAGAGGGAGAGAGAGAGAGAGAGAGAGAGAGAGAGAGAGATTCATATATACTTACATACGTAAACATACGTGTATTTATAAACACATACATTTACATGCATACAAATTTAATAATAAATGCATACATATAGGTGTCACAATCACATACACACTCGCACATAACCAACAAACATACATACATACAACATACATACATCATACATACATACATACATACGTACGAGTGAAACGTACGTACGTATGTATTTTATATACATACATACATACATTCTTTGATACATACATGCATACATTCATAATACAATACACATATACGTACATATATATACAAACTACTCAGGGTGCACACATACACACGTACGTATGACTTACATTCATAATTTGTGAAACTCAAACATACTTGGAAACACATATAGATATATACATATACACAAATACATACGTAAATTCAAGCAAGCAAGCAACAAAACAAAGAAATAAGCATACATACATACATACATACATACATACATACATACATACCTACATACATACATACATAAGTACATACATACATACATACATATATGCATACACACATACGTATGTACGTTACGTGTGTACGTACCTAAGTACCTACCATACACCTACCTACCTACCTACCTACCTACCTACCTACCTTCCTACCTACCCTACATACATACATGGCATATATATATATATATATATATAATATATATGCATTTTAAGCCTTTTAAGCCTTTTTAAAACCTTACCTGTTAACACCCACACACACACACACACCACACACCACACACACACACAACCACACACACACACACACACACACACACACACATATATAAGTTAATACATACATACCTTGCCTACCCACCTACCTAGCTACTTACCCTGGCTACATACATACATACATACATGCATACATGCATACATACAAACATACAAACTACAAACATCAATACATACATATATGCATGCAAGCCACATACATGCACACATACCCGCACACATACATGCACACATGCATGCATACATACATACGTACATACGTGCATACCTACATACAATGCATACAGGCATACATACATATACACATACATGCATACATGCATGCATACATACATGCATGTATAACTCTACATACACATACATACATATCTGCGGGATACATTCATGCATGGATACATGAATAGTTACATACATGCTATGGATAGATAGTTACATACATACATACATACATACATACATACATACAATGACTTTAATGCGTCAACTTGTCAAATCAACAACTATGCACAGTAGTCCAGATTTCAGGCGCATTGATAAAAGCTATATTTTTTCACATACTCTCTCTTTCTGTCTTTTCTCTCTTTCTATTCCCCCTCTTTCTCTCTCTCTGTCCCCACTTCCTGCTTTTCCTCTCTCTGGCTAATTTCCAATTCTTTGTCGGTGCTTTAGTCAGCTTTGTACATCCTACAGTTTGGAAGTCAACATCTGCCAGTTTTCAAGGCTGTTCCTGAGGTGATTCTGTCTTGCCAAACACGCCTAGACCCAATCAGGCAGGCATGCTCAAGTATTTTACGATTTGTTTACATTTAACGACTAACCGGATTTAGACATACAGTCACACTCACTAGGAATTGCACTTACTTGGAGCTTTCGACAGACCCTCTGCCTGACTTTGTTCAGCAGTGGTGTGGCTACTGGTGAACTGGCGTTCAGAGTGCACACGACCACAGGTCGACCCCTTGTCATGTGACTGAACAATGAGGGGTGTTGTACACCGATGGGAAGGTGTGTCTGCCCCAGTCCCCGTTTTGTGTGTGGGGTTGTTTGGCGGCAATATGTATAGCCTCCTTCACCCCATGCTGAAACATCTATTGTCATGTTTCGAGAACGCCGATGTTGTCATATTCGAACTGATGTTGCTGGGCGTGTAGGTGGCGCCTACTGGTGATGATTCCCTTTTGTGTTCTGTCAAGCGTTTTCGAAGGTTTCTCTCAGTTCCCCTACAAAGTTTTCTTCACAGTCACGACAGTCTATGTTGGTAGATCACTCCAGACTTGTCCAGTTTTGTCAGTTTTGTCCTTGGGGGCGACCAGCTGGCTGCGGATGGTGTTGATAGGTTTGGGATGTACGGAAACGCTTTCCCTGATCTTCCTGCTCAGGCTTCAGTCACACCGCGGACATAGGGATGGTGACATGTCCTTTACGTCTGGTTTGGTCTTGTTTGGTGGTAGGGTGCGGTGTGATCTCTTCTTGCTAGCCGGGGATGTTTCCACGCCCACTTCTCAAGCCTGATATGGTGAGAACCAGTTTGAGGTGTTTTCTATTTCCTGGTCTTTGGCATCCTGAGTGGAGCAGATGGTGTTTGCCGATGAGTGAGGGTGCGGGGGAAAAAAATTTGGTGTCATTAACGAAAACCCCGCCATACAAAAGCCCACTTCCAAACTCCTCCGTAAGTATCCAGGATAGTATATTTTGTTTCACTGCATTGGGTCTCCCAGCAGCTGTAGAGAACGCCCCTTGCTGATTGAACCTGGTCATATTTGGTCATTGACGGTTGGTTGTTGGTGAGGTGTCCTATGGAGTGTGTCATGGCTGCAGGAATCCGGTAATTGCATCCCAGAGGATTCTCCCTTTTGGTGCGCGCCGATAAATGCATGTTAATCTTTGTCTCAGTTTGCATGTCTTTTGATTGCGCTGGGGGGTGTAGCAATTGTTTCAGAATAACTTACTGTACGCACATTTGAACTAGAACTAACCCCATCATCCGAAGTCTGGGAGTACTACCTCTCCGAAATCTCGCGCTGTCTTGCCTCGAACTCGTCTCAGCTTAAGTATCCGCCAGCCACGTCCAACCCGCCCACGACAGTTCAATGGAGATCGACCGAAGTAAGAACGTGCCCTTTTGAGAACCTTTGCTTGGCTACCTTTCCTTTCCTTTCCTAACTTCCCCCTCGTTTTCTTGCATATCCATATCCTATCCCATATCCCCTCCTAAAGTATCCCCCCTCCAAAACACATTTGCCTGTCGCTGGATTCTGCGTGAGGCCAAACCCTTTTTCCTCTTTTTTTTTTTTCCATGAGGTAGGATGTCTGTGTGCCGGCCTAACCGAGTCTGACAATGCTGGTCATTCATTGTTCAGAACAGAGATCAGGAAGAGGATGCTTTGGGCGTAGCATGGACTTGGTTTCAACAGACAGACCAGGCTCCTTGTTCTCCGAGGAGGAACGGTGGTGCGCTCGACTTGTATAAAGTTTTTAGTGTGCGATGAACGTCAACAAACTCAACTAAATTTAATTCCTTTATCTTCCGCCCAAAGGGTCTTCAGAAGTTTTGTTTTTTTTTTTTTTTTTTTTTTCCTGGTGATATTTTGAAATTGCTGTAATACATAAACAAACAATTACAGGCACATGCATCTGATTTCGTGCATACATCCTG
>JADBJO010001862.1:0-15000 GCA_016801955.1 Conus betulinus
TTAAAAAAAAATTGATGATGAAGGTGGGATGCGATTGATGAGCTGATGTCGACGACGACAACGACAACGCGCCTTGAGGGATGACTAATAAGATTATGATAATGTACGGCTCCTCTTTAAACGAGTCCTTTGTGCCACGCACACCGCGTGTATGGGACCGACCGGTCTGAGGAAGTTGCCTTTTTGAAAAGGAAAGGAAACATGAAGGAAAAACTTCCGCTATACGAGGGAGGGATTGTGGGGGGGATGGAGTGAGATGGATACCGGAAGGGGCCCGGGGTGGGGGGGGTGGCTACGGGGGGGTGGGGTGGGTGTTTTGGGGGGGGGGGGGGAGGGGGCAGAGGAGCGTCCCGATCCACTTTTTCCCGATCACAAGGTATAGTATTAAAACCAGATGTGTAGGCCGTGACCCACCGACCGTGCCTGCGTTGAGGATGCAGTGATGTATACGTACTTTTTGTTCAAGCCTGCCATACCAACACCAAAAAAGAAACGAAAAAAAAACCAAAGCGTGGAGGAGATTGTTCTATCCCTTCACACTGATCTTGAAACCCAACGCTCAAAAGCAGGCTTACACAAAAGACATGTGGCAAGGAGGAATGGAACTTGCAGACAGATAAATTCTGTTCAAAACAAAATAAGTTCCAAACTTTTTTTAAAAACAGGTTTTTTTTTTTTTTTTTTTCCCCTAGTTCCACGAAGAGAAAAAAGCGACAAGACGGAAGGTGAAGAAAGAAGCAACAGGTCTTGTTGCCGTCGTCCAGTTAACAGGCGTCCCCTTTTTTACCACCCGTTCGTATCTGTTCAAAAAAGATAAAAAACAAGAGAAGAAGCTCCAGTGTGGTGAATTCCATTCATGTACCCAATCACAATGAACATATTTTCAGAGTCGGAGTGGGGACTCGCGTGTAGAGAGACCATAAGCATTTGATAGCAGGACCCATTGAAAGCTTTGATCAGAGATGTCCCACCTGATGTGATAGGGAATTTCTGAAAAAGATCAACATGTCCATCTCCTCGTTAAGATTTTTCCGGAAGAAGATTTTTTTTTTGTTGTTTTAGCGAAATATTCCGAATGTTGTTTCGGAAGTGATTTTAAAGGGCGGATAAACATAAAACATTAAATCAGTTGTTTTAAACACTGACTTGTGAGTGGAACTTGCACGCGGTTTTTGACATACGCCCTCCTTTTGGCGGTAGGCTGGGGAGGGTCTAATACCAGCACATTCCTCGTCTCTCTCTCTTCTCCCTCTCTCTCTCTCTATCTTCTTTTCCTTCTCTGTATTTTTTTCCGCTTCTCTCTCTCTCTTCCTCTTTTCTCTTTTTTTCGTTCTTTTCCACTCTTCATCTCTCACACACACCACACACACCAACACACCACACAGATACCCACACACACACGGCACTCTATCTCTCTCTCTCTCTCTCTCTCTCTTTTTCCCTCTGTCTCTCTCTCGCTTTCCCCTTATTCTCCCGCTCTCTTCCTTCGCCTTTCCACTCTTTCTCCTCTCTCCCATCCGCTCTTCTCTCTCTCTCCTCTCTCTCTCTCTCTACTCTACTCTTTCTCTATCTGACTGTAGTTCCGACCCCCATATTAGTTTCTGGCGCGTTTTTTCTAGAGTAGACGGAACTTAAAAACTGATTCGGGTGGATTGCAGTTTGATGACCCGTTTCTCAAAGAAGAGAGAAACCAACCTGAAAACAAAACGTATACTTGCCCCTAAAGCGGGGGGAATAATCAGTTTTTTTTTGTGACAAATCTGCCACAGACGCGAAATATGGGCGCTGGTCTGAGACCTTGACTGTCAGGCCAAACCAAAAGGGAACTTAGATGATGGTTTGGAGCAGCCTGCTACGAAATATTAGTTTTGTTTTTTTTTTGCGGTGTCTCGTTGCCAGAAATCTGACTTGCTTATTCCCAAAGAATGGTGAACTTGTGAATATGTCGACCGTACACCAAATGGGAAACGTTGATGTTGACGAATCGGATGACCCCCCCCCCCACACCCATTTCCCGCCCCGCCCGCAGCCGCCAGCCCCCCCCACGCCAACGTGATTTTGCATCTCGGCCAGAGGCCGCTCACAAGCATTGCATTTTTCCGCTGTAGCTGGTGTAAATGCGGTTTGCTGTATTCCCTTTTTTGCTCGAACTAATCACATTGTTTCAGAATGAATTTTGTTGAGCTTTTTTTTTTTTTTTTTTCTTTTTCTCCGCGAAACTAGAATTCGGGCGAGAGATTCGTGACCTTGGACCGACGGATTCAAAAAAGGCAAAGAGGGGGGGCGGGGGGGGGGGGGAAAACAAGAAAAAACCCAAAGATCGCCAAGATGATGGACTTAGGATCGCCCATGGGAAAAGGTTCATATCGGGCCTGTGAAGATTTCTTTCGTGGTTAATTCCAGTTCCGATGTTCATCGCTCGCAAGTTTTTGCTTTTGCATTTGTCGCTGTTTTTTCTGTACCTCGGTCTTTTTAGTTTTTCCTCCCCGCTATCTCTCGCTTCTCTCTATCTCTCTCTCTCTCTCTCTCTCATTCTTGCCAAAGTAGCGTCCCACCTGTACTTGTCATCTGGTCTCTGTCTTGTTTCTGACTATCTCTCCCCCCGTCTATCCTATTCTTGTCAATATCTCTCTCTCTCCACCTAGCCGAGTCCCACCCTCCTTACATCTATGTATTGTCATTTCGGTGTTCTCTGTTCTGTCTATCTCTCTAAATTTTATAGAGCCAACCGTCTGACTTCATTGTATCTGGTCTCTGTCTCTCTCCTCTCTATATATCTCTTCTTACCCCTAGTGTATCCAATCTATTTCTCTCCTCTCTCTCTCTGTCGCTGTTATATCCTCTCCTCTACCACCCTAGCGTCAAACCTTCCCTCTCTATTTTTCTCTCTGTCTCTAGGTCGTCTGGTCTCCTCTCTCTCTCTCTCCCAGCCTCTGTATGTGGGTGTGGTGTGTGTGTGTGTGTGGTTGTTGTGTGTGGTAACCCATTGTGTATCACACCGTCCTTTGTCCTCTCCCGCCGCCCCATCCGCCCCACTGTATCCATCCACTACACTATCTCCTCCCTCTCTCGACCCCGATCACCTAACCCCCTCCCCAGTGTATCCCACTCTAGCCCTACACCATTCTTCCTCTCTCTCTCTCTCCCTCTCTCTCTCTATCTGCTCTCTCTTCTCTCTCTATCTCTCTCGGCCACTCTGAGAAAAAGGGCATCAACGATTAGTTTGAAGGCGAAAATGCAGCATCCATTCCTGTTTCACACTACACCCGGAAACAACAAAACAGCCACAGCTAAGAAAGAAAAAAAACTCCAGGAGGACCAGCGACAAATGCTCCCTACCAGCTTGGTTCCAGTCTGGGCGACACGGAGGGAATGTGTCTGATCAGCGGCCTGTAAATTAGTCTCGTTTGTGTTCATCCTGTACCCCCAACCCCCCCGCCCCCCCCCACCCCCTCTTCCCCACTGCTGTTGTGTCAAACTATGAAATCAGGTGGGCCCTGTCTCTCAAGCGGTCACATATTCGGCTACGTCTGTCTGGCTGTCTGTCTGTCTCTCTCTCTCTCTCTCTATATCTCTATCTCTCTTTCTCCTGGTTATGCATTTATGGTTTGTCAGACTTGATCAAGTGTGTTATTGTTCACCCACAATTTTCTGTCTGTTGTCCCGTATCTCTGGGCTATGTTCTTTCTGTTTGTCAGACGTGACCAGGGTGTGTTCTGTCACACCTACATTTCTCTGTCTGTCTGTCTTGTCTGTCTGGTCGGTCTCATCTGCTAGTCTATCCATGTCCGTCTGTCTGTCAGAGTTCATTAAGGTATTCTGTCTCAACCACATACACATTTCTCAGTCCGTCTACTCTCTCTGTGCCTGTCTGTGTATTTTTAAGTCTGTTAGACCGTAATCAGGATGTGTTGTCTCACTACGGTCACATTTTCTCTGTCCGTCCGTCTGTCTGTCTGTCTGTTCTGTCTGTCTGTCTGTCAGGCTTGATCAGCGTGTTCTTTCGGGGGGACCCACGCTCACATTTCCCTGTAATATGTCTGCCTGGCTGTCTGTGTCTGTCTGTCTGTCTGTCTGTCAGACATAATCAAGGTGTTTGTCTCGCCCACACACATCTCTCTGTCCTTCTGACAATCACCCCAAAGTGGGTCACATCTGTTAAGCCATCTGTCGCAGTGGACCTAATCTTCCATCTCTTTCAGTCCCAGAGAAACACACATACATGCACATACACGCGCGCGTCGCGCATATGCACAGGCACACGCAAAACACACCTTCGGTTGTGCGTGTTGTGTGCGTGTGTGGATGTGTGGTGTGAGAGAGAAAGAGAGAGAGAGAGAGAGAGAGAGGAGAGAGAGAGGAGAGAGAGAAGAGAGAGAGAGAGAGATGGAAACAGAGATAGAAGAGGGAGGAAAGAAGAAAAATGCCGACAGACGCACACAAGGAAAAAGAGAAAATGAAGGAGACAAAAGAAAGTTAAGTGAAGTCGATTCAGGATCTAGACCAAACAGACCGACTCACGAGAGAGAGAGAGAGAGAGGAGGGAGAGAGAGAGAGAGAGAGAGAGAGAGAGGAGAGGAGAGAGAGAGAGAGAGAGAAACGAGAGAGATGATGTAGCAACACTTTTAAGAAATTACCAGTTGCGTCTGAACGTGAGGCGTTATGTTTTTGTTTTTTTTTGTTTTTTTTTCTTTTTTTTTTTTTCTTCCAGATTACGGTTTCGAATAGGTCTTTTAATGTATAACATACGACATTTTAATTTGATCATCCAACTACGGTATAAACGTTTCTTCTCCCCTATTTTGCTCACTGTTCAAGTCATCAGCGCAATGGTTGTTTGGCTACTCTAAAATCCGTTGAGAATGTTCTTTCCATTCCAAAGTCTCAATAATTGAGACTTGACGCAACTTTCTAATATTGCGTACTAGATAGCCTACCAGAATCTAATGCGATGATGATGATGATGATGATGATGATGATGTCCTTCAGCACTTTCAAAGTACGGTTTTTCCCCTTCTGTGAACATTCTGATGTGATGCGATTTTTCTTCTCGGAAATTTATTTTCAACCCTTTTGGGGCACTTGTAGCGGTCTAGAGCGTTCCCGGCCACACGTTTTTGACCGTTGCACTCGATGATCGAACCTCTTCAAATCTTTCTCTTCAGCCTTCGTCGTGCGCCGCTTACAAGTTAGTCACCTGCTCAATGCAAAAGAATGGAGGGTCATTAGAGCCGTTTCAGTATCGCTGTTTTATAAACACAGTGCCTCTTTATGTGCGTTGAATGATTGTTAGTTTTCATGAAACACATTTTCACTGGTTCGATCCTATTCCAATTTGCTGAATGTTTCTTTGTTTTTACAGAGTTACATGTTTTTCTTTTCTCTACTTATTTTCAGTACCAGTGGGATGTGTTTTTGCCTCCACACGTGTCGCTGTTGCTAATCTGTATATATAATGGCAAAACTTCGGGAGAACGCAGATAATAATCGGTAACACTTACCAGTAATGGAAATGAAATGTTGAGAACAGTCAAAAACATTGTGTAGATGACACCATTCAATGGAAAGATTTGCAGAGGTGAACAGAATTCCTTGAGATGTTTTCCCATAGCCGTTTACCACTAGGTTTCCCTGGTTTTGTTGGAAACAAAGAATCTCGGTCAACAGTTGCACCACCTTGAAGAAATATTACCATCTTCGATCCCGGCATTATGTCTTCATTGATAACATAGACATTTTCACCCAGTTCACTGAAATGACAACAAAAATCGCTCTCAAGGGCGTCCACTATGCAGCCATACTCCTTTGCTCTACAGTAAGGACTTCCAGCTGGACGATTATGTTTTGTCTTCCTATAATCCTATTCACATCCAAAAGTGTTTGACAGATGCGAAAACGCAGTATATTGTCCTGACTTCTGATACTAAACGAACAAAAGGCTTTTTTTTTTTTTTTGACCATCGTTATAACACCTTCAGATCCCCTGCCTGTCCTCGGCAGTTTGATTGCTGCTGAGTGTGCAAAACGAAAAAAAAAAAAGTCAATCAATTGCAGAAACTGTCCGTGGGCAGGGGTGGTTGGGTCTGTGGGGTGTGCTCGACAGCTGGAGGGTGGTGTTTTTTCGCCGGTGGGCTTTGCAGTCATGAAATACGGGCTGGTGCACCCATGGGGATGCTACTTTAAGGCTGTTATGAGTTGCATCCTGTAGTCTGATTTACCTCTGTTCTGGAGCAGTTATGTCCCTTGATATCTTAATGGAGTGTCCTGCGCGTGCCTGTACCCATCGTCAACACAGCGCAGGCCTCCAAGGGTGGTACAGGACTGCTCAAAGGGCAGGTGAAGACAGTGCTTCTCTGGGTCCTCCCCAGCACCTTCGGGTGTTTCTTTTTCTTCTAGGAAATGTGAAAGTCTCAAGCAGGCAACAAACGTCAAACGAAGCAATGTGTTCCACAAAGTCGTGATCCGGTGATTTACCTATTAGCCTTTGGTGTTAGATACTAGAAATGAAACTCCCGCTTAATAAGTGTTGTGAATGCCTTGAACATTCTTATTGAGGGGTGTGTACATTTGTATTTGAATCATTCAGGTGTGTGTGTGTGTGTGTGTGTGTGTGTGTGTGTGTGTGTGTGTGTGTGTGTGTGTGTGTGTGTGTGAGTGTTACTGTCCGATTCACATGTACTTGTCTACCAAGCCTCGGCTCCTCCCCTAGGTGGTGCTGGGTCCTGCGTTTTTCCGCGTTGCACGTGCAGTCAGGCTTCGCTCCCTAGGTCCCCGCTACACAGGCGTGACTGTCTTAACGTTCATGGGATCGAACAAGCTAGATATGGCCGCTTCAGCGCACCGATGTGTGTTACGTTATTGCATCGGCTTACCACGTCGCTGTCTTCACAGTGAAGACCAAAACGAACGTTTCTTTTTCTTGTTCTTCATCCTACCGTCGCTGACACACGTGCTTCGGCAAAAAACAACAACAACAACAACAACAAAACAGGCTGTAAGAAAAAAAGCGCAAGTTGAATACACTGGGTATTAAAACAGTTGGTTTCGTCTGTGACGGGCGCTGATCTGTATTAATGATGCAGTTTTGTAAAATTTCTACATCCAATTTAACCTTTTCCAGTTATCCTAATGCATTGATCGAAGCAGAATGTTTTTTGTTGCTTTTTGTTTTTGTTTTCTTTTTTTTTAATACTAGGAGGCGTCATTTTCTATCAACGGTCAGTTAGCCAGCTACATAACGTCTCATCGCGGTTTTGTATGGTTGTTGTTTGTTTGTTTGTTTGTTTGTTTGTTGTTAAACATATTTTATCAAGTTGCTGTTGACGTGTCTTGTATTTCAAAGGCGAAATAGCCTCTTTAACAGTCTAAAACAATCCCAGTCTCATGGGAAAACATGTGACTGCAAGTTGCAAATTGCTAGTGTTAGGAAGTAAGGAGATAACTCCCTGTCTATTTTTCTGTCTCTCTGTCTGTCTGTCTGCCTCTTTCATTCTGTGTGTGTGTGGTGTGTGTGTGTGTGTGTGTGTGTGTGTGTGTGTGTGTGTGTGTGCGTTCACGCGCGCGCGCGCCCGTAAAAAATTACACGTCGAAAACAACATAATCCGCCTCCACGGATGCCAGATTCTAAGCCGGACTTGATCACGTTTGTTTTTTATTCAGTCTTACCGTGAGTGGCACGTGCCGTTATACAAAGTACCTGCCTCACAGAACACACTAATCTTCTCCTTTGCAGGCTGTCTGTCGGCTTTACATCGGCACTGCAGCGTGCCCCGTCAGCAACAGACACACACACACACCTGACTGCGCTCCCCTGGCTCCTGTCTGGCATTGGAACACTTGTTGCTTTCCTTCGACCAATACGTTTTCTGGCATCGTATGTTGTTGGCTTGGTGCTTTCCGTTTTTAGTGAACACGTGGTTGTACTTGGGTGCGAAACATCATTAGAACGGAGGAAGTTATTGATCTTCTAATTCTGCTGGCCGATTTTTTATATTTACATTTTTTGTGAGATGACATAAAGAATTGCCCTCATTAATGTTTGTTTTGTTTCCAATCCTAAAATGTGGATATATGATTGAAGAGAGCACACACAGAGATTGTAAATGAAATATGAAATTTACAAATAAAATTAGTCCAGTCTTTGAATGCCTGTCTTCTTTTCACACAGTTCTTGAAAACCGGTCGAAATTTTGTTAATCTGAGCTCCCTCTCCACTGTAACAGCAAAACAGTTCAGTTGAAAATGATGTGCCGAACGGTGGGAGCTATTTCATGTATTCAGCGAAGTATATTTTGTTGTTCTCTCTCTCTCTCTCTCTCTCTCTCTCTCTCTCTCTCTCTCTCTCTCTCTCTCTCTCTCTCTCTCTCTCTCCTCTCTCTTTTTTTTTTTTTTTTTTTTTTTTTTTTAGAAAAAGACCTTCGAAAATATTTGACAGACTCTTGGGTGCAGGCTACATTGTCTCATAGAAGTGCTTTGCAGTAATCGCTTAAACTATCAGTAATAACAGATGTGTACGCTGTTTTCGCACTAGTTAATGTCAACACTTTATAACAGTCATTGTCCTTACTCAGTGGGGACAATCAATTGCTTTTCTTAGAAGAGTGTGTTTAGTTTCTTTCCAATGCCATCACCATTATCCTCCTCCTGCTGGTCGAGAACTCCACCAACAGTCCCAAACATACAGCAAACGTCATCATACGGTCACTGTTTATCTGACCTACGAACAGGTGTTGTGTGTGGTGTGTGTGTGTGTGTGTGTGTGTGTGTGTGTTGTGTGTGTGTGTGTGTGTGTGTCGTCAGTACAACTTTGAGAGTTAATCTGACAATAAATTGGTTTCAGTCAGTCAGTCTGTGTGTGTGTGTGTGTGTGTGTGTGTGTGTGTGTGTGTGTGTGTGTGTGTGTGTGTGTGTGTGTGTGAGCGCGCGCGCGGCGGTGCGGTGTGGTGTGTGTGGTGTGGTGTGTGTGTGGTGTGTGTGTGTGTGTGTGTGTGTGTGTGTGTGTGTGCGTGCGTGTGCGTGCGTGCGTGTGTGTTTGTGTTGTGTGTGTGTGTGTGTGTGTTGTTTGTGTGTGTGTGTGTGTTTGTGTGTGTGGTGTGTGCGTTGTGTGAGTGTGTGTGTGTGTGTGTGTGTGTGTGTGTGTTGTGTGTGTGTGTGTGTGAAAAAGAGTGAACTTTCCTGTATCGTTATTCTTGATCTTTCTTCTCCCCCCCCCCCCCCCCCCCCCCCCCCAACACATCCATTTCATCCCCCGCTGTCCTCCCCCTCTCCCCCCCCCCCCCCAACACCCATTTCATCCCCCGCTGTCCCCCCCCTCACCCCCCCCCCCAACACATCCATTTCATCCCCGCTGTCCTCCCCTCCCCCCCCCCAACACTCCATTTCATCCCCCGCTGTACTTCCTCCCCCCCCCCCCCCAAACACATCCATTTCATCCCCCGCTGTCCCTCCCCCCCCCCCCCCCCCCCCCCCCCCCCCATCCCATCCCCCCCGCCCAACACATCCATTCCCCCGCTGTCCTCCCCCTCCCCCCCCCAACACATCCATTTCATCCCCCGCTGTCCTCCCCCCTCCCCCCCCCAACACATCCATTTCAATCCCCCGCTGTCCTCCCCCTGCCCCCCCCCCAACACATCCATTTCATCCCCCGCTGTCCTCCCCCCCCCCCCAACACAATCCATTTCATTCCACCGCTGTCCTCCCGCTGTCCTCCCCCCCCTCCCCCCCCCAACACATCCCATTTCCCCCCCCCCCGCTGGTCCTCCCCCCCTCCCCCCCCCCCCCAACACATCCATTTCATCCCCCGCTGTCCTCCCCCTCCATCCCCCCCCCCCCAACCCATCCATTTCATCCCCCGCTGTCCCTCCCCCCCCCCCCCCCCCCCCCCCCCCCCCCCCCCCCCTATTTTGTTGTTGTTGTCGTTGACAGCATGATTTCTTTTCTGATTGCGTATATAGATGCAATATTTTTGCCCGAGCCTTTGCATGTAAACGTGTGTTTGTATGTGCGTGTGAATCATGTACTCCATAATCCTGTGTGCTTATATTATTTTCTATCATTTTGCTCTCTCTCTCCTTTTTTTTCTTCTGTTTTCTGTTGTTGTGTTTTGTTTTTGTCTTTTAATCTCATCGCAGTTGAGCAAGGACGATTGGAAGAATAGGCTGTGCCTAAAATCTCAATCCTGGATCGAATAATGGTTTCCCAGAGCTCCCTCCGCCTCCCTCCCTCATCCCTCTCTCTCTCTCTCTCTCTCTCTCTTTCTCCCTCTCCCTCGTCTCTCTCTCTCTCTCTCTCTCTCGTCTCTCTCTCTCTCTCTCTCTCTCTCACCTTTATCTTTGTATTAAGACGGTGACGGAGAGAGGGAGGTGAGCAGAACTGAGGGAGAAAAATAACAGGGGAAACCGAGAGTGAGAGGAGGGGTGGGGGCCAGGGGGGGTGAGAGAGAGAGAGAGAGAGACTGACTGACTGACTGACTGCTGACTGACTGACTGACTGACAGAGGCAGACAGAGAGAGAGAGAGAGAGGAGAGAGAGAGAGAGAGTGAGTGAGGAGTGAGAGAGACAGACAGACAGACAGACACATACAACTTACACTTTTACACTTATTGTGGTAATGACAGACAGACACATCGAGAGACAGAGAGACACAGAGAACAGACAAACAGAGACAGAGAGACAGAGTGGAGACCGAGACAAAGAGACAGACAGACAGACAGACAGAGAACTTTGGGTGCCCAGGCCAGTCTGACCACTAGACATAGAAGCGGGTCTCCCGGGGATGGAGACTGGGCCTCGCCGCGCCCTGGCCCTTTAAGGCGCGCGGTTCTGGGGGGGTTCGAGTCCGCGCGACGTGCGATCTGTCCTGGGAGTTGGGGAGTGACGGATGGCCAGGACGTAAGTACGCCTAGGAGGTGGCCGCAGTGCAAGGGGGGTGTCTGGTCGGACGGAACTGTCCTGCAACCCTGTGGTTTTCCACACCATCACGCTTCCCCGTCCTCCTCCTCCTCCTTCTCATCCATCCCTCCAGCCCACTTCCTCCCGACCATCCCCTTACCGCCTTTCCTCCTTCTTCTTCCTCATTTTCCTCCCTCTGTCCTCTCTCTTCTCTCTGTCTCTTTCTCTCTATCTCTGTCCCTCTGTCTCTCTCTCTCTCTCTCTTTCTTTCTTCTCTCTCTCTCTCTGTCTCGTCTCTGTCTCTTCTCTGTCTCTCTCTCTCTCTCTCTCTCTCTCTCTCTCTCTCTCTCTCGCAATGGTCACTCTTGTCCTCTCTGTCTGCCTCTGTCTTTCTCTGTCGCTGTCTGTCTGTGCTGTCTCTCTGGTGTTAATGCGTTTACATTTTTTTTAATGTTTCATTGCGTTAACCCCCCCGCGTTGCAACGCGCGCTGCGCGCTCACGTAGATATAATAGATCTCATATATATGTTGTGTGTGTGTGTGTGTGTGTGTGTTGTGTAGTGTGTGTTGTGAATGTGCAGGCGAGTCTCCCGTAGGTATTCATACGTGTGTTTGCACAGGTGCGAGTTTTCAGTGGTTTGTGTGTGAATGTCGCTGTTTTTCCAAGGAGGGAAACGACCGACACATCATACCAACACACACACACACCCACACCACGCACGCACGCACGCAAGCAAGCACGCCGCACGCACGGCAATCGCAACGCACACACAACCACACACGCATACACACACACACACACACACACACACACACAAAACACCACACACATACATACACCCACACACACACACACACCACACCCACACACAACACCCACACACACACACACAAACACACATACGCGCGCGCAGCCGCGCGCGCAACTAGCCACACACACACAGTATAGGTCTACTATCACGATTAGTGGAATCCGTTTAAATAAAATGACACATAAATGACACACACGGCACACACACACCACCAAACACATAAAACACACTCAAAGGGGGGGCGGGGGGGGGATGTGAGAGGTGATGGAGGAGCGGCATGGAGTGAGAAGAGGCGAAGGGGAGGGAGGGGAGGGGGAGAGGGGAAGAGCGAGGAGGGGAGAAGGGAGGAGAGAGGAGAGAGAGACGGGGGAGAGAGAGAAGAGGAGAAGAGAGAGAGAGGCGACAAAATGTAATCTCTCAGTTGTCGGTCAATTAAGGGTTAAGTTGTTAAGGGTCGCAGAGCAGAAGACGGGGCGGGGGCGGGCAAGTAGGCCTTACAACAGTGGGTTTGTGTGTAACCACACACATAAAACAGTCTGGGCGAGACGTTGTCAAGTCTAGACGAAGCCGCTCATGACTTCGTATTGGTTAGTTTTCCTTTCGCAGTAAGTTAAAGAGGAAAAAAGAGGCAGGGAGGGACCGACAAAATTTAAATGTTGTTAAAAAACAGACAGGAGTAGTCAAACCATTAGCTTTTGTCAGGAAGGGTTCCAAGTTTTATACTATTAGGTCTTGTTGAGAGAGGGGCGGAGAGGAGATAGATGGAGAGAGAGGAGAGACAAACGACAGGAGTGACCACGACAGACGCAGACAGACAGGCAGATGACAAGGATTCGGTGCAAAGATGTCGGGGACGGACAGAGGCAAGAAGAGCCCCACTACAATCGAGAGAGCAAAAAGAGACCTATCTGACACTGTCTGTGAGTGTGTCTGTGTTTGAGACAGAGGATTAGGGCTGTATCTCTCTCTCAAAGACGGCACAAAACGGGAAAGGACGAGGGAAAGAGGCACAACACAAGAGCACTCACCTACAAAAATCGACAAGACACACAAAAACAGCACAACCCCTATGGTCTCTCTCGTCTCTGGTGTGTGTCTGTGTGTGTGTCTTGCTGTCTGTCCGTATCCTCTCTCTCTCTTCTCTCTCTCTCTCTCTCTCACCACTCTCACACTCTCACCACAGCAAAACACACACACACACAAACCACAACACTCTCTCTCATCTCTATCTCTCTCTGTCTCTCTCTCTCTGTTCTCAGTCCTCAGTCTAGTATTATCTCTCTGATCCTCTCTATCTCTCTCCTCTATGCTCTCTCTCTCTCTGTCTCAGTCCTCTGTCTTTCTCTCTACTCTCTTTCTATCGGTTTCGATCTTTCTGTCTCTCTCTCTGTTATCTCTATGGTCTCTATCTGTCTCTCTCTCTCCTATTCTGTCTCTGTCTCTTCAGTCTTCTCTAACCCCTTCCCTCCCCTATCTCTATATCTCTCTCTCTCTCTCTCTCTCTCTCTCTCTCTCTCTCTCTCTGTGCAAAAAATATGGGCCTGTGCTAGTGTGTGCATGTGCATAGCCGTGAGTACATGTGTAGGTTTGCAAAGGGGCCCGTGCACGTATGGGGTTTATGAGTGCCGTGCATTGCGTGCTTGCGTGCGTGAGTGCGTGCGTGTAGTGCGTGCGTTGGTGTGTGTGTGTGTGTGGTGGTGTGTGTGTGTGTTTGTGTGTGTGTGTGTGTGTGTGCCCTCGCACGTCGCGAGATTGTGTATTAAACCTGTTTTTTTTTTTGTCTCTAGGAGAAAGAAGACTTACAGATAATTCTTTACAAGAGGAAAACACACACACACACACACACACACACACCACACACTACAACCACACACACACACAAACAGACCACACGACCGAGAGAGCGAGAGGGCCGGGGGGGAAGTGGCGGGAAGACGAGGAAGAGACTGCTTTCATAAACGCCAGCCATGTCACCTTTGGCTTAATTAAGACAAGTTAAGAGCGTGGAAGACAGGGCAAACAGCGCAGGGGCGATAAAAAAGGGCTACAGGTTGGGGCTATTCACACAACACATAATATTGTCTGGGCCAGGACCGATTTGTCAATCTTTGTCGAGGCCAGACTGGGATTGGATTGAGGGGACGAGGAGTAGGGTTTACGGACAGAAGAGACAGAGACACGGACGAAAGGACAGAGACATATATATAGATGTGTAGTGTGTGTGTTGTGTGTGTGTGTGTGTGTGTGTTGTGTAGTGTGTGTACAGTCATTTCAACTGTTACAGCACTGTTGTGGTAGGAGAGCATCGGGAACCAACATTATTGTAAGAAGAGAAAGAACACCACACGGGGGGTGAGCAATGGGAATAGACAAAAGGAGAGAGGGGGAGAGGGGGAGAGGAATCAACAAAAACAACGAGAGGGAGAGAGAGTAAAAGAAAGGCGGGAAGGTTAGAGAGATAGAGGGAGCGATTTGTCAGAGAGCGAAAAAGAAGAGGAAGAGAGTGGGGAGAGATAGAGAGTGGGAGAGAGAGAGAGGAGAGAGAGAGACGAGAGAGAGCTGAGAGAGAGAGAGGAAGACAGACAGGACAGACAGACAGCAGGACGTACAGAACAGTTTTCACAGACATATTACAAACAAAAATCGAAAATGGAAGAGGAGGGAATGGGTGGGTGGGGGTGGCGTTGTTGGTGTGAGAGAAGGAGGAAGCGAAGGACTCCCGCCAAAACATCAACATAGAACAAACGTGAATCATGAGAGAAATAAGCGTGACAAAAAGACAGGAGATCAGGGAGAGTTGCAGGGGAGGGTCGGGGGGGGTGGGTGGGTGTGGGGGAGGGAAGATGAAAGTGAACCGTGTTCAATTGTAAGTTGGATGGGAGAGAGGGGGGGGAGAGGAGGGGGGGGGGCGAATGCGAAGGGGGCGGGAGGAGGAGGAGGGGGGGAAGGGGGGGAGGGGAGAGGGGGGTACGAGAGGGAAGGTGAAAAAAGAAAAAAGTGGACCGATGAAGGGGGAAATATGAAGGCGGGCAATGGGTGAGCGGGGGGGAGGAGGACAGAGGGACTGGAAGGGAGGCAGTAGGGACCATGGGAGCGGGAGGGGAGGCAACAAAAGGGAGTTGGTGTGATGTAAGGATGGGGTGGGGGTGGGGGGTGGGTCGGGGGGGCACGGACACCCACAGACGCGGCACCCCCCCTACCGGAGTTTTGAGTTTGATCGATTATAGTCTGGTGCTGGGGGTTTTTTTGGTAAACAGAATGTGGAGGGGAGTGTGAATTGCCAAACCCTTTCTTCTTC
>JADBJO010001862.1:20000-25000 GCA_016801955.1 Conus betulinus
CGGTGCCAGGGGGGGGGAGGTGGTGGGATTGGAAGGGACTAATACTCCCCGTCTGAATGGGAGGGAATAGATCTACCACAAGGAGCCAGTGCGGGGCGGGGGGGGGGGGGGGACGGGGCGGGGGGGGCCCAACACTAGGGGGGGGGGGGGCTCCCGTCTGGAATCGGAAGGTCGAGCCCCTCCCCGAACAAGAGGGGGGGGGGGGGGGGCGGTGGGGGGGGGGCTGGGGGGGGGGGGGGGGGGGGGGGGGGGGGAGGCAGCACCAGGTCGATGAAGTGTGGAGGGAGGATGATTTTTTTTTCTTTCCCCAATCTCCTAGAAGTGCCATAGTGCTCAGACCTGCTAGTGCACAGTCTGGAAACCCGCCTTGGTTTGAAAAAAGTCAGGAAAGTCGTAAGAGTGCAGGAGCACAGACGTAAGGCATTGCGCCGAAAAATCAGATCGTCTCCCAACTTTTATCAAATAAATGAATAAATAAATGAATAAGTAAGAAGATAAATATTAGATCAATAAACAAACACATACATACATACACACATACGTGCATGCATAATACATGCACACAATAAATACAAGCATGCATGCATACATGCACACAGACATGCATGCATGCATGCGTACCTACATACCTACATAACGTACATCACCATCCATCCATCCATCCATCCATCCATCCATACATACATACATACATACATGCATGCATATCAATTACTTTGATGCATTAACTGTCAAATCAACAACTATACTCTCTCTCTGTCTCTACCTCCCTCTCCTCTCATCATCTCTCTCTTCTCTCTCTCTCTCTCCATCTCTCTCTCTCTCTCTCTTCTCCCTCCTCCCTCTCTCTCCTTCTCTCTCTCTCTTTCTATTCATCCTCTTTCTCTCTCTGTCCCCACGTCCTTCTTTCTCTCTCTGGCTAGCTCCAATTCTTTGTCAATGCTTTAGTCAGTTTTATACATCTAATACTATTTAAAGCACGGTTTGGAAGTCAACATCTGTCAGTTTCAAGGCTGGTTCATGAGGTGATTCCGTCTTGACCAAACACGCCTAGTCCCAATCATGACAGACATGCTCAAGTATTTTGCATGCATGCATGCATAACTACTACCTACCTACTACATACATACATACATACATACATACATACATACATACAAACATACATAAACAAGCTCAAGTCATCCACATCAGCACCCAGAGGAGGTGACGGGAGCCTGACAAACACCCGGCATGCACAGAGAAGACTTGAACGACGATGTCAACGCCGGCTGGCCATTCACCAGCGCTCCAGCCTTCCAGCGTCGCGTGATGAATGAACAAACATTCAGATCAAAAGCAGCAAAACCTGCAGTTCCTACGTCTGCACCGCGTCACCCTCTACGGGTCTGTCGGGTATGGGGAGCTGCAAGCTAATGCAGAAAAACATCGTTCTAATTGATGAAGAACGGAATCGCTCGCTCTACACTATACGACACATACGCAGCTGAGGAGAATTGGTGCCGCCGAAAATCGATGAGGGCAAGCCTCCCGCGTAGCCGGCCTGGTAAGCGAAGTGGACGAGGATTGTGTATGCAATATTTGAGGACCCTCTGCTTACCATTGGATGCGAGAGAGAGAGGAGGGGGGGGAGGGAGGAAAAGAGAGAGGGAGAGAGTAGAATGGGAAGGGAGGGAGAGACGGAGGGAGAGAGAGGGAGAGAGAAAGGGGACAGAGGGGAGAGAGAGGGGGAGGGAAGGAGAGAGAGAAACAGAGACAGAGACAGAAACAGAAGATACGATGAGAGAGATGAGAGAGAGAGAGAGAGAGGGGAGAGAGAGAGACAGAGGAGACAGACAGACAAAGACAGAAAGAGAGAGAGACAGAGACAGAGAGAGAGACAGAGACAGAGAGAGAAAGCAAAGATGAACACAGGTGAGAAACAAAGAAAGCCTTCACCATTAATTAAGCAGTTCAGGTCAGACAAAGAAAGCCTTCACCATTAATTAAGCAGTTCAGGCCAGGCCCCCGGAGACATATCTGCCCCACCCCCACCCTCCCACCCCACGCACCTCCCCCAACCCATCCCCACCTCCCTCTTTCCCCTCCCATCCCACCCTCCTTAAAACGAGAGAGAGAGAGAGGGAGAGGAGAGAGAGAGAGAGAGAGAGAGAGAGAATAGAAAAAGAAAGAGAAGAAAAGAAAAAAAAAGAAGAAAAAAAGTTAAAGAAAAATATTGCCTCACCATTCCTACTTCTTCCCTCCACCTCCCACCTCCCAACCCCACCCCTCACCCCCACTCGCATCTCTTTCTCTCCTCCTTCCTCCCAGCTGGACGGATACAGAAACCGGTCCGTCTTGTGCCGCCCGGGGTGGAGAAAGAAGCCATTTCTCTCTCTCTCTCTCTCTCTCTCTCTCTCTCTCTTCTCTCTCTCTCTCTCTCTCTCTCTCTCTCTCTCTCTCTCTCTCTCTCTCTGCCCTTCCTCCCCCGAAGCGGCGTACTGTCCTTGCGTCCCGGGAAATGAATTAATAGGGAACCGATGCCGAGGTTTGAGGCCCATCCCCACCGCACCCCCATCCCACATCACCCCCTGCCATTCCAGCCTTTTCCCACCATCCATCCCTCCGTCCATTCCATCCCCCCAGCCATCCCCAAGAAAGGAAATGAAAGGAGGATGAAATATTCACAAGGATTGCTCCGTTTAAAGAGGCAACGGGGCGAGCCGGAGAGAGAGGGGGGGGGTGAGGGAGGGAGCGAGAGAGAGAGGGGAGAGAGAGAGAGGGAGAGAGAGAGGGAGAGAGAAGAAGAAGAAGACGAAGAAGAAGAAGAAGAAGAAGAAGAAAACCAGCCGTCCATGCTTGTTGTTGAAAGATGTATGGACGAGATTGGCCAGGAAATCTTGATCTGTTAGCTTAATGAGTTTTTTCCCGTGAGTTCTTGTTCGGATTTGTTTGTTTGTTTGCTTTTTCATATTGTGTTGGAGGTGACTAGGGGGAAACGAGCCGTAGAAGAACGAAGAGGCGGATGTTGAGACTGGTAACCATATTGAATCGTGCTGTTTCGCATTTATGCTATTGTTTTATTTAGTTTTGTTTCAGCGTCAGAACATATTTCTCAATGTGAAATTCAAACTTGTGTGCCACACGCACTGTGCCTCTGGTTGTACAGCACAATTCATGTTTTGGTTTGTTTGTTTGTTTGTTTGTTTTTGTTGTTTTGTTTTCTGTTTTTGTTTTTTTATTCCTTTTTCCCCCTTGCCAGGAAGGTTTTTCCTTTCTGTCAGTGAGGACCTGATGACATCAAAAAGTAAACAAAAGAAACCGGTTTATAACAAACAAGCAAAACAGAAAGAAAGCCATACCACAATACATAATACAAGCCAAGACTTTGAATCCGAAAATGTAGAGAGAGAGAGAGAGAGAGAGAGAGAGAGAGAGAGGAGAGAGAGAGAGAGAGAGAGAGAGAGAGAGAGAGAGAGAGGCGTAGAGCGAGAGAGCCGTCCTTGTGCATCATTGTAAATCATGGCCTCTGCAGTAATGAACATACAAGGATTTGTCTTTAATCTCACTCCCTTCTTCTTCTTCCCCCCTCCCCTCATCTCCCACTCACTTTCCCTTGGCGTTTTCAAGAGATGATGGTTTATGACAGTGACAAATAACGACGGCTGGTCGCTGCCAGCTAATCCCGGGCTCCAGAACCTTGAACACCTTTGTCCGTTGCCTGTAATGATGACGTTTTCCGGTCTTTACCCACCCCACATGGTGCTCCGAACCGACATAAAGAAAAACAAAAGATGAGACGGGCAGGGACGGGAGTGTGAAAGGAAAGACCCCCCCCCCCTCCCTATCGGCTGTAGGGGCAGTAGACTGTTAAGGTTTACGTGTGTTTTTATTTTTTCATTTTATGTTTTTATTTTTGTATCGATAACCACAAAAACATGTACAAACAAGCAACACACATGGAATTGACTAATTCAAAGACTATAAAACAGTAGGAAAAACAAACTCGCTCAGCCTGCACAATAGACCGTTTCTGTGCAATTGTAGGATGGTCGCTCTAATGCGTTCTTATGGAGGGGTACCGGACACATAAGTCGTGTATCTTTTCATGTCAATCCCCACAGAACTCTGCACTCAAATTCACACGAGCGTACGACTGTACCAAACGCAAGCATTGGTAAACAAACAATAAACGAACAAACAAACAAACGAACGAACAAAGACCAGAGAGGTTCACGTGTCTTAGGGTATGGCATGACAGAGGACGGATCTCAGCCTTTATCCTTCCACCGCCGCAATGTTCCCAGAACTGAATCATCCGCTGCTTTACTGCTGGTTGGACCTAGAAGGATTTTCAAGCCAGAAGAAACCCGAACTCCACGAAACAGTTCGATGTGAAGACCTTACACACTCTGCGGGCAAGCGCTCTGGAACCGTTTGGCAACGGAATCCTTGTGAAGGCGACACACAGGAAGCGTCTTGATTCCAGCCACGAGAGGCCATTGTCAGGTTCTTCCAAGGGTCCGTCAGCACCTTTCGTCAAGCGCCACCTGTCCATTGCTGAGGGCAACATGTGAACACCACAGTCTCCGCCTCCCAGTCCGAGGGAAGATAGCCATTTATTGGATGAATCAAAATCGCCTGACACACGCCGAAAAAAAAGCAGATAATATGAGAGAGACACATGCGAGAGAGAGAGAGAGAGAGACAGAGACGAGAGAGAGAGAGAGAGAGTGAGTGAGTGAGTGAGAGAGGCTTCATTGCCATTGACCTGTACAGTCTTTGTGTCAAAGAGGAACAAAATCATGTTTGCAGTGCCAGGAAAGAAAACTGAATGGGAAGAGAGGGAGGGAGGGAGGGAGGGAGGGAGGGAGAGAGAGAGAGAGAGAGAGAGAGAGAGAGAGAGAGAGGAGAGAGAGAGAGAGAGAGAGAGAGAGAGATAACGGGGGTAACAAACAAAGCCAAAGTTCATACAGCCTAGAGAGACTGATTCAGCTTCTGTCTGTTGAAAATCCACGTTG
>JADBJO010001862.1:55000-60000 GCA_016801955.1 Conus betulinus
TGTCTTATAACAGTTTTCATCTTCTCTCTTCGATTGAAAAAACTGATTGCTGCCATTTGAAACTTTTTTTTTCTCAAACAAGATAACTCTGGGCGTCGCAAAGAGGAACAAAGACGAAACAGAGGAGCAGTCTAATCAGAAAAAGAAATTGACATAACGGAAAGAGAGAGAACGAAAGGAAAGGAAAAAAAACAATCGAAGGACAGTCATGAGAGAAGCGGTAGAAAGAGAAACGGGGATGGGGGGGGGGGGGGGGGGGGGGGGGGGGGGGGATTCAGAATTAAACTGACCGGGCCAGTCTCAAAGATGTATGAGCTAAACAAAGAATAGGGGGGATCTCTCTCTCTCTCTCTCTCTCTCTCTCTCTCTCTCTCTCTCTCTCTCTCTCTCTCTCTCTCTCTCTCTTTGACTGTGTACAGGCTTGTGCGTGCATGCGTGCCTATGTGTGTGCGAGTGCGCGCATGTGTGTGTGTGTGTGTGTGTGTGTGTGTGTGTGTGTGTGTGTGTGCGTGTGCGCGCGCGCGCGCGCGTGCGGCTGCGTGCGTCCGTGTGTGTGTGTGTACTTAGCGTACGGGGATAGTTTTTGCGCGAGGATCCTTGTTCTCCTTGAAGTCATCTGCCGTGCCTGCCTGCCTGCCATCAGAATCTGTTCCTTGTTCTCTTGAAGTCATCTGCCATGCCTGCCTACCATCAGAATCTGTTCTTCTCCTTGAAGTCATCTGCCGTGCCTGCCTGCCATCAGAATCTGTTCCTTGTTTCTTGAAGTCATCTGCCGTGCCTGCCTGCCATCAGAATCTGTTCCTTGTTCTTGAAGTCATCTGACGTGCCTGCCTGCCATCAGAATCTGTTCCTTGTTCTCTTGAAGTCATCTGCCGTGCCTGCCTGCCATCAGAATCTGTTCCTTGTTCTCTTGAAGTCATCTGACGTGTCTGCCTGCCATTAGAATCTGTTGACTGATAACAGACAGCATTGTCAGAGATGTCGGTACCGGACTGACAATGCGGCGTGCTGCTGGCCTGTCGCTAATGGGTCTGGCCAGAGGAGGGGAAGGGAGGGAAGAAGAAGGTGGGGGGTACCGTTGGTGTTGAAGAAAAGGGGGGGGGGGGGGGGGGGGGGGCAAACAAACAAAGGGGGAAGAGAAGCGGGAAGGAAAAGATGGCGGGAGAAGGAGAGGGCACTGGCATGGATGGAATGACGAAAGAAGTTGGAGGGAGGGAGAAGGAGAGGGCACTGGCATGGAGAATGACGAAAGAAGTGGAGGAGGGAGAAGGAGAGGGCACTGGCATGGAGAATGACGAAAGAAGTTGGAGTGAGAAGGAGAGGGCACTGGCATGGAGAATGACGAAAGAAGTTGGAGTGAGAAGGAGAGGGCACTGGCATGGAGAATGACGAAAGAAGTTGGGAGTGAGAAGGAGAGGGTACTGGCATGGAGAATGACGAAAGAAGTTGGAGTGAGAAGGAGAGGGTACTGGCATGGAGAATGACGAAAGAAGTTGGAGTGAGAAGGAGAGGGCACTGGCATGGAGAATGACGAAAAGAGTTAGGAAGTCGGGAGAGGGATCGCTTTTCGCCTAGTGCCGGAGAGTGGGAGAATTACTCTTAGAGTCCTGGGTTCAGGATGACAGTTACTTGGGACACACACACACACACACACACACACACACACACACACACACACACACACGAGACACACACACACACACACACACACACACACACACACACACACACACACACACACACACACACACACAGTTTTTTCTTTTTGTTTGTCGGTGCAACTGTAAGGCGCTTTTTCAAAAATGGTATGGATTGTTTGACTAAACATCACTTTTTTTCTTGTGGGGATAGGTGGGGTGGGGGGGGGGGGTACTGCTACCTTTTTGTGCTTTCGTGTTTATTTCCCTGATCTTTTTAAGTGTGGTGTGTTGTGTTTTTGTGCGGTGCCTAACTTCCGCATTTAATTTTTCACTGTATGGATGTTATACACTGCAAAAGATAGAAAGTTGCAAGTGATCTCAACGTGAAATTCCCCCTGCCACTGTGAAATTCTTCATGCCATTGTGAAGTTCTGTTTGCCACTATATAAGTTCTTCATGCCATTTGTGAAATTTTGGCTTGCCCCTGCCATGAAGAGGAGTGAAACGTGAGAGAGAGGGGGGGGGGGGGGGGGGAGGGCTTGAAATGAGTACAGGAGTGGGGAAGAGATTTTTGCGAGATCTGGATGGAGAGCAACAGGTGTCTGTTTAAAAAAAATCCATTTTCATTTGATAGAATTTTGTGCGTTTTTTGTTATTTTGTAGAGAATGTGTGTGTTGTGTGTTGTGTGTGTGTGTGTGTGTGTGTGCGTGTGTGTGTGTGTGTGTGTGTGTGTGTGTGTGTGTGTGTGTGTGTGTGCGCGTGTGTGTGTGTGTGTGTGTGTGTGTGTGTGTGTGTGTGTGTGTTCACTCACACATGGGTGGGTGTTCTTTTTTTTTTCTTTTTCCCGAATGTCTTCATAATTACTCTAGGGTGTTCTTTGATTAATGAACAGATTGTTAAACTACTTTTCGATTTTCATTTTCACCTTTTTTTTTTTTAGTTTGGGTTTTCTGGTCGTTTTTTCTACCTTTTTTTTTTTTTTTTTTTTTTGTTCAGTGATGTGGTGTGGTACTGACTGCTATGATTCATTACTCTTTGCCAGAAGGGATATCAACTAGTAAAGTAAAGGGATCCAACGAGCTGCAACTAATTGACATGCACCTCGACTTCAAAGGTGAAAGTAAATGACGGTAATCAGAAGCCCAGGTTGTCTTCAAAACCAGGCAGAAAGAGCTGCCGTAAAACGGGTACAACGTACAGTAGATGGAGGCGCATGTGTACATGTTTGGTGTGCGCGTGTTTCACTCCAGATGAATCTTGCATGTGGATTCCCCTTTTTTTTTGTGAGGTCGTCTTAGGTGAAACCTTGCAAAAAGGAGAGAGGAGGAGAGGTTCCTTCACGTCCACACAGCTCTTGGTATCTGTTTTACCCATCAGAGAAAGCCTTGTCAGGGATGTGGGAACTGGATTGACGTTGTTGCATGATGGGCGTCTGCCGTTGATGGGCCGGGCCAGAAAGGGGTGAGACGGGAAAACGTGTAGTGTGGTGGTGTTGGAGGGTTGGTCAAGGGGGATGGGGGTGTGGGGAGTGCAGTGGGAGCTTTTACAGTGTGGTGGTGGTGATCTGTCTCTTTGGGGGGGGGGGGGGGGGGGGGGAGAGAGTTCCTGTCTGAAACCCTCAGGATAAAAAAATGACGCGAGTCTGAAAATTCATGATTTCTTCATTGTTTGTTGTTGCTGTTGTAGATGGTGGTGGCTACATTGTGTCAACGCTGAGGAACTCTACAAGGAAACAAAAGGGGAGGACTGTGAGATCCAGTAGACACTATACATCCCCACAGGTGGATGGGATGGTGAGATTCTTCAAGAGAGGCTGAAAAAGAAAACACAAGAGTTCGTGGCTAATGACCGGAGACACGCCGGAGCGTGTGAATACTTTTAACGATCGTAGTATAGCCGACCACACAGACTGTCAACACGTAGGAGGAACAATGATCCCATCATGCAAAAGACACAGACAAAAAAAGTAGCTACAAACACAAGGACATCTAAGGTAATAGAATGGCAGCTGAAATATTGACATCCCTAAGGCGGGTAACACACGGACCATTCTAGCGTCAGTCGTTCTGGCTCATTATGTCTCAGACTTTTTTTTTTTTATTGAAAATGTCATTGCAAAGTGAGACGACTGCAGGCGGAAATCTAAATAAATCTTAAATAGATATTAGCTAGAAGCCACCAAGACAAACGTGGACAAACGAGTCACAAGACAAAGCACGACGCGTTTCGACCTCTTAGGTCTTCTGCAAACATATAGGACAAGGACAATGAACGAATTTGGTACATAGCTTCGATCTCTTCACTCTTCAGCGCAAGACAGGCAGGCAATCAACGTCAACCCACCTTGCGCTGAAGAGTGAAGAGATTGAAGCCAAGTACCAGATTCGTTCATTTTCCTTGTCCTATTTGTTTGTGACTTGCCCTGAAGAAGACCTAAGAGGTCGAAACACGTCGTGTTTTGTCTTGTGACTCGTTTGTCGACGTTTCTTTTGGCGGTTCGCTAACATTTATCTAAGATTTGAAAATTTCAGCAAAAAAAACAAAAAAAAAGAAAAAAAGACCATGAAACGAAGCAAAAATAGCAGAGACAGTTGATGAACGCTACTCTGGATAGGCTGGGGGGTAGATGTGGGAAGAGAGGAGGTTGGAACAAGAGGGAAGGAGAGGGAGAAGATGGAAACGAGATGGACAGCTGGTAGTGAGCGGTGGGAAATGAACGGAGGGAAAGAGAGTGGGGGAGAAAAAGGGGGAAGAGGAATGAGGGAAGGGGGACATATAGCGTGTCTGATGAACATTTAAGTGCTGTTTGTAAATGGGTCATTTTTTTTTTCCAGTGATTTGTATGGCTTTGTTTGCGTTATAAAGTCTTCATGAGAATGTTCTTGTCTGGGAGTATGTGATTAATTGTCTATCAAGTTCTTTTTTTTTCAGTGTCTTGTGTTGCTTTGTTTGCTTTATACAGCCTTCTTGATTGTGTGTGTGTGTGTGTGTGTGTGTGTGTGTGTGTGTGCGCGCGCGCGCGCGCGCGCGTGTGTGTGTGTGTGCGTGTGTGTGTGTGTGCGTGCGTGTGTGTGTGTGTGTGTGTGTGTGTGTGTGTGTGCGCGCGCGCGCCCTTCTTCTTCGCTTGAACCTATCAGTATGAGCTTAGACAAATGATTACGTATAATACTTATTCACCAGTGAGCCAGTTGAAAGAACAGTCAATAAACAAAGATATACTCACAAGCAAGGTCATGAAGAGATGGGGAAGGGGTGTGTGTGTGTGTGTGTGTGTGTGTGCGCGCGCGCGCGCGCGCGCACGCCTGCGTGCCGTGTGTGTGTGCGTGCGCGTGCATGCGTGTGTGTGTGTGTGTGTGCGC
>JADBJO010001862.1:67500-70000 GCA_016801955.1 Conus betulinus
CATATGGACAGGTGGAAAGCACATTTTGAAGAGATTTTCTCCCCCGATTATAGTGTTGGTAGTAGTGCTAGAGATAATGAAATATTAGACGAAAATATTCAAGGAGAAAAATATTCAAGGAGAGTCTGTTTTTATGTTCCGATTTGGATGACGAAATAACCGAAGAGGAAGTGCGTCGTGCAATAAAGCGATTAAAATGTAATAAAGCATCAGGTTTAGATGATATTTGTGGTGAATTTTTGAAGACGGCCGAATCTATTGTAACACCTTTTTTAACAAAACTGTTTAATCAGATATATGAGCGTGGCTATTTTCCTCAAATGTGGACTAGATCAGTTATTGTGCCTTTGCTTAAAAAAGGAGATGCTTCTAACCCTGAAAATATAGAGGCATCTCTCTCTATTGAGTGTTGTTAGCAAGGTATTTACATGTGTGTTGAACAAGAGACTGTATGCATGGGCTGAGAAGGAAAATAAAATAAGTGACGAGCAAGCTGGTTTCCGTAAACAATATTCAACTGTAGATCATATATTTACTCTTGTGTCAATGATCAAGTCCTATCTATATGGTTACAAAAGCAGAAAATTTTATGTTGCCTTTATTGATTATCAAAAAGCCTTCGACACAGTTGATCGCGACATGCTTTGGAAAAATACTTAAGAAAGTACAAGCTTCATCTAAAATGATTAATATGTTGAAAGGTATGTACAATTCTGTACAAAGCTGTGTTCGATGGGGCCCACATGTGTCAGAATTTTTCGATTGCCCATCAGGGGTAAAGCAGGGTTGTTTGATGTCCCCTCTATTGTTTTCATTGCTAATATCTGAAGTGGCTGAAAACGTAACAAAAAATTTGGAAAACATGGATTTCAGTTCTTACCTGGCTTTCAAGAGAATATTTCTTTTATTATTTGCTGATGATATCGTTTTGTTTTCTTCTACACCAAACGGTCTTCAAAACCAACTGAAAAAAAATCTACAGAAAGCTTCGGATACCCTTAATCTAACAGTTAATCTAGATAAAACTAAAATTATCGTTTTTAGAAAAGGGGGTCACTTATCTAAAACAGAACACTGGTATTACAAAGAAGGAAGGAACTAGGTGTGGTTAACAGTTATAAATATCTTGGCTTCACACTTAGTACAAGAAGAATGGCTTTTGATACAGCACTAGATGACTATGTTAGACGAGCTAAGAAGAAAGTTACAGACATTTTTAGAAACATGTGGTGCTTAGGAAATATAGATATGTCTATATTTTTTAAAACTTTTTGATTGCCAGGTAAAACCAATGCTGTTATATGCTGCAGAGGTATGGGGACAAACAAAAATTTCAGTCAATAGAATCAGTCCATTTGTTTGCATGTAACGTTTATTAGGAGTAAGTCCAAAAAGTCCAAATACAATGATTATATGTGAAACTGGCCGTTATCCTTTAAGTATTGACAGCACACTCAGATCTATAAAATACTGGTTTAAACTTCAAAATATGCCTAATGAGAGATTTCCAAAGCAGGCTTACTTTATGATTATGAACAAGATTCCCGAATTTTCACGTGGGCATATTAACTGCCATAACTGGTCGTATTCTGTTAAAAAGTGTTTTGATTTCTATGGTTTTTTCTCGGAAGTTTGGATAAATGGGGGCGTCGGGAAATGAATTTTTGTTCATGAAGGAACTTAAGCAGCGAATGATGGGACTGTTTTATGCAAGATTGGCATGCAAAAACTTTGATAGTGATCGATTTGATACATATAGATCTTTTAAATCTATTTTTCAAACTGAAAAGTATCTTACATTTATAACAATTAGTAAATTTCGTTATGCATTGTCAAGATTTCGGTTAGGATTATGTGACTTAAATATTAACAACTGGTATAATGAGAAGTCTAAAAATTGTCCATTTTGCGGGAAATTAGAAAACGAATTTCATTTCCTGTTTGAGTGTCCAAAATATGCATGTTTACGCGAAAAATATATACGAAGATACTGTCCATCATATTTAGATAAAAGATGTTTGATTCATTTGTTGCACTCTGAAAATGAATTGATTCTGAGAAGTTTAGCCATGTACATTTTTTTTATGCTCTTAAAATTAGATGCGAAAATTAAATGCATGGTACTTTTGAGTAAAACTACATGCATATTATGGGTTTGGTATTTCAATATGGTAGTTTTATTGTTTATGATTTGCTTCTGTTTTCAATTACTTCCCCTGACATTGATTGTTTTTGCCTTTAGAAGTAATTACTTCCTATTTTTTGTGTTGAGTAATCATTATAAATAAGGGTTATTCTGTAACAAGAACGTGTACTCATTGTATACAGGCCGGTGGCCTTACAATTAAATTTTAGTTGATCGCAACGGATCCCCACAGCACTGCATTGCCACCGCCACCATCTGCCGCGTGTAGCATGGAGGAGGACAAAGGGGAAGACAGAGAGGTCAGAAGACTGTGATGATCTATGTCCTCTAGCTGCCGCTCTAACACCCTCCCCC